>JANPXK010000051.1:0-68211 GCA_024704745.1 Rosa lucieae
GAACAGGTTTGTAGAGTAGAGGTACCTCTGACAAGTACGACTTCAAGCCAAGGAAAGCAGCCTCGTGCTCCGCTGTCCAGGCTATCACCTCGATGTGTTGGTTTTTAGCATTTGAAGAAAGGAGTACACTTGTCCGTCAGCCTGGAGATGAATCTTGACAGGGCCCACCTTGCCTATAAGAGATTGGACCTCGTTCCGGTAGGTTGGGGATACCATGTCCATTATAGCCTGCACTTTTCTGGATTGGCCTCAATTCCCTGTGGCTAATGATGTACCCGAGAAACTTTCCTGCCTCGACCCCGAAGATGCACTTCTGTGGGTTAAGCCGCATCCCGTTGCGCAATATGATGGTGAAGACGATTGACAAGTTGGCTACATGATCCTCCGGGTTAAACTTTTTACCAGCATGTCGTCCACGTATACCTCCATGATAGTACCGATAACTTCCTCAAACATGGAGTTGACAAGTCGCTGATAGGTGGCACCTGCATTCTTTAACCCGAAAGGCATGACTGGTAGCAATAGAGACCTTTGTCTGTAGTGAAGGCAGTGTGCTCCTCGTCTGTCGGGTTCATTCGAATCTGGTTGTACCCGCTAAAGCATCCATGAAGCTGAGTAACCGGTACCCGGCGGTGGAGTCGATCAATTGATCAATTCGCGGGAGCGGGAAGCTATCTTTAGGGCATGCCCGATTGAGGTTTGTGTAGTCGACACACATGCGCCATGATCCCGGAGATTTCTTTGGTACCATTACCACGTTGGCTAACCACCGGGGGTATGTTACTTCCCTGACAAAGTTGATGGAGATCAACTTCTTTACCTCAACCTGGATAGCCCGGTACTTATCGTGTGTGAAGGCCCTTCGCTTTTGTCTTACCGGTGTTGAGTAAGGAACGATACTAAGATTGTGCTGGCTACTTCTGGCGGTATCCCGGGCATGTCCTCATAGGACCAAGCGAACGCGGATGTGTTAGAGCGGAGAAACGAGATTAATCCTTCCCTTACAACCGGAGACAGCCTTGTACCAATCCTAACAGTTCTGTCCGGGAACTGCTCTGATAGCACCACCTCTTCAATGTCTTCTACGGCACCGGGCCGTTCTTCGTCCAGTCGTATCGGCCCTGGGATCCTCGTATCTGTCCAACTGAGGGTTAGTACTACGTGCAACATTTCAGACTTTCCCTTACCGCGGGATACAGTTAGAGAATAGCATTTCCTTGCAGCGGCTGATCACCCCGGATCGTAGCTGTGCCGGCCGGGGTCGGTACTTTCATCATCAACATGTGACCTGCTATGAAGGTTTTCAGATGCCAAAGTGCCGGACGGCCCAGGATAGCATTATAGGACGAGACACAGTCCACTATGATGAACTCTGTTTTGATGGTTGAACAATTTGGACTTTCACCTATCGTGATCGATAGGTAATCTGATCCGAGTGGTTGGACGATGTCTCCTGAAAAACTAATGAGGGGCTCATTATCCTGTGAAGTTTGGCTCTTCCTCTGTTCAAAGCTTTGTATGCATCGCGAAATAATACGCTAACCGAGGCCCCGGTGTCTACGAGCACCCTGGACATTATGTAGTGGTCCATTTGGAGTGTTTAGGAAGGGATCATCATGGGGCATCCTCAGATCGGCTTCCTCCTCCTGCAGGAATGTCACCGATGTCCATTGGTGCCACTGTTTTGCTGCGGGGCTTTGTGGAAGTTGAAAACTTCCGGACGGCCGAAACTAGAATTTCTTTTCTTCCCCTGGGCGGGCGACTCTTTCGGACCCCCACCGTGGATCGTGAATATCTGGCCATACACGTCGACCGCTCCTATCTCCTTAGCAGGTAGGTATCGTTGAAGCTTGCCCTTCTACATGAGGGACTCGATGGTATTTTTTAAAGCAACACACAATTGGTATTGTGTCCGGCATCCTCGTGGTAAGTGCAGAATTTTCCGGTATCCTGCTGTAAGTTTGCTCTTCGGGAACTTCCTTGGGGGTGGTCCCGGTATCTCATCCCTGTTTTCGTTCCAGACAGTCTCGTATGAAGCGTTCAGGATTGTGAACACCTCATACCGAGGTGGTGGTGGTGTCCTTGGGCCCTGCTGTGCCCTTGGCTCCTGGTTAGGGTGGGTGTTCCCGTAACTGTTCGACCTGGACGAGGATTCTTTGCTTCTTTTGTTCGAGGTATGGGGTGACCATCATGACTGTGGACCCACTCCCTTTTTCGTGGCTCATCCCTAATCGTCGAAGTCGGTGTGGAAAATCTTAGCTCTGGTCTGGGGGTGTCCCCGTATGTTTCGAATTCGGCCTGAGCGTGTCTGATGGCAGTGGCCATCAGTTCGTCGTAGCTAGCTGGAGGATTATGGTTGATCCCGTAGAGAAATTCTCTCTCCTTAGGCCCCTCCTGAAAGCCAGCTCAGCCAGTTCCTTATTGAGGTCCCGGCACTTAGCGGTAGCCGCTTGCCATCGATTTACAAAAGACTTTAGGGTTTCATCTTCTCCCTGCTGGACCTTCAGTAGGCCCTTCGGTGTGTGTATCCCATCAGTGCGTAAGATGAATCGAGCGACAAATTTGTCAGCCAACTCCTTAAAATTCCCTACAAAACCGACCGGCAGTTCGTAGAACCAACTTAAAGCCTCCCTGACAGGGTTTCCTGGAACATGTTACAACACACTTCGTCCGTATATCCCTTGGCGTTTGTTTGGGATCGGAAAGCCTGTAATATTGGTAGGGATCTCCAACTCCCGTATAGTCAATTTTCAGTGGTTTCGATGTATTCGCTCTAATGGCTCCCCTAACCTGTTGGGTGAAAGGCCCCGGGCGGTCCTCGTAACTGTTCATAGCTCTCCAGGTGTCTCTATTTTCTGTGGCCTGTACCCGCCTGCAGGCATGCAAGGAGTTGCTCATTTGTACGAGTAATGCGTGTTTGCGTCGGTACGGCGTGATACTGTGAACTGGCTGTGGTAACGGTGGTGGTGGTAGATGCCTCAAGCTTTCCGGGAATAAGTCTACCGGTACCTGGATTAACCTCTGGCTGCCCTCCGTAGGAGGTGCTGGTGCGGTGTTGGTGTTTCCTGTTATCGGGGCAGCGTTCATGTCTGCTAGCTGGGATGCTCTAGCCAGGGCCTGAATAAGTGCCTCGTTGTGCTGGTGCCTTATGTCTAGTGCTCGGGCCAGCGCCGTGTTTTCATCTTCCAAATCCTGCATTCTCTGTTGCATGAGGCGGTTTGTTTCCTTATCGGTACTCCGTTGTTCCCGATCGATCCTGGACTGCTCCCTGAAGGCTGCGATCTCAGCTCGCATAGACTCTAACTCCGATATCGGAGTCACCTGATCCGGGACTATCGGGTCCAAGGATCTGAGACCATGGATTTCCTCCTGAACAGCTGGCGCCTCTGCTGACGAAGTTCCCGGGGAGAATATAAGTGCCCGGGCCACACTTCTCCCCTCTCCTGTCACTTCTGGCTCACTCATATCCGGTACGACCCCTATCTGGCGCGCCAATGTTTCTGGTGGCTTTCTCCGGGTACCTCACACAGAATGCTATACCGTCTGGGGCACCGATCGGCTCCTAAATCCTGTATCAAGAACACAACGTTAGAGGGATAAACCGTACCGGACGGTTTATACCTCTCCGATGTTGAGTGAGAAACTAATAGCTGTGTAGAATGAATTGTGGATAAAGGAGTTATTACCTGTCAAAGGTGGTTGTGCTATAATCTTTATATTCAAGCGTGGGAAGGGAGTCTCCCCTATCCTCGATGTGGGACACAGGTTCTTCTGATGCCATCAGTCTTGTATTTGTAAAATAGATGGGCTGTGCTGGCCTTGCCCCTGGCCCTGGGTGCCCGGGGTGGCATCTTATATGAAGCCTGCCATGGTGGGGTGTGAACCCGGCCCATGGCGTAGTACCTGGGAGTACCGATGGGGCTCAGGGGCTAGTGCTAAACCTAGTTAAGACTCCCTAGTATGTACAGTTTCCTTTCTCAAAACTCCAATTCCGTGAATAAAACGAGGCTTAAATGTGTCTTCACTTATAAAAAGCAAACAACAAAGCTGCTTACGGTTTATTTTATAAACTAATTATTATTCTGAGATTTAATAAAGGAAACTAGAAATCATTCTCCACTAATCCACCATGCTTCTCTCCTTTTTATATTAAAGAAAGAGGGCAGGACAAGTAAGTCGGAAAACAACTTAGGAAAGCTTTTTTATTTTGGTCAAAAGGCTTTTTTTTTTTTTGTGGGGGGGGGGGGGGGGAGGCAGGTCCCCCCGGTCCAGGAACTTTATGATCGACCGTGTTAATGTTTAAAGTTCAGCGGTAGCTAAATCTTTACTAACGCTGGTCATATAGGCGGACCGCTATCAACGATACTCAGAGTTCCTGCTACCTGTCAGTAAAATACAAGGGGCGTCAGAGGGAGACCGCGTTGGACGGTCTTCTCTTCTCCGATGCCTAAGTCAGTCAATGTATTTATATTGACAAAGTAATAGTAGGTAAGTATTAATTGAGTAATCAATGAGGAAAGAGGAGAGAACCTTTTATAGGTGAAGAGGGAACTGATCTTCTCCATGTTTTCGTGTGGGACTGATGTGCTTCAGTCCCAGCTTCTGAAGCTACTGATGCCAACTTCGCGTGGCACGTGGCGGCCCGTCAGCAGTGATCTGAAGGAGAGCCAGGGCTGAGGCGATAGCCTGTTTGGCTGTGTTTCTGTGGGTCACTCTGGCGGGAGTTGGTACTGCTAGTGGTAGCCTGAGCGTGGCTCATTATAGCTAATTATGCTTGTGAATGCCTATGTAAGTACAGACCGTTTGCCTCGATTACCCGAGGAAGGCCTTTGCAGGAGCCCAACTAACATCTGGGCCCCGAACCGGTTACAATTGGGAGTAGTCAGACCCCACAACGTCCCAAAGCCCACACTACCACATTGAAGTGGTCAAGTTGTAGGACCCGCAGGCATCTGCAATCAAGCCTCTAGATGATTTAGACACCCGTGAATTTGGGACGTTTTACAGCGTTCATATGGGCCCCGCAAGACCCCGACACTCAGCAATCTGCCAACAAGGGATAAATTGACAACTCTGGGGCTCAAACCTTGGATGGGGGTGCCAACCAAGGCAAGAGCATTGCTTTTGCCAATCCTGTCAACCCTTGCTGGCAACTCAGGAAAGTTGAGCCTCCAAAAACCAACCAAACAACAGCAACAAGGACAAAAAGAAAATCAAACATGATCGAAGATCAACATGGAGATGGCGAGAGCCAGATGAACAAGCATCAAAAGCAATTACTCAGAGCTATTCACCTTTCACTTTTCAAAGAATACAAGGATTTGAACTCTGCAGCAATTGGCTTAACCAAATAGCCTGGCCTGAATTTGATTGTGGCGAGAATAGATTTTGACGCCATACTTTGAGAGAAACTAGAGCTTCTATAAATCCTAGTGTTTGTCGGATCCTATTACCAATCTAGCAACTTTTTCACAGTAAATAGACTAAATACTGAGATTTATCGTTTCATTGAGATGCAGCCCAACTGATTCCAAAGAGCCATGCAGGCCAATCAATTGCAGTACCATACTTCTTGTTGGAACTTAAAGAAAACAGAAGAACTAAATTCCCTTATTAATGTCAACAAAAAAAAAACCCCCTTATTAATGGCGAATTTGGAAAATCATTGGGCAAAATTTTGAATCTTCGCTACCCAAGCCACATGCGCAGTTCCCAGTGCCTACAGTAGTAAAATTCTAGAATTGTCATGTAGATAGTACCAGGGGATGAAATCACATGTCCCTGTTATACTATCTTTATTTTGTCCCCTCAACATGATTTGTCTATAGAGATTAGAACTTTTGTTCTATTTTCTAATGTCTGTGGACCAATCAGGGGAGCAGAATAGGGATAGTATAATGGGGACATGTGATTTCATTCCTAGTACTGGAGGATGGAGGTGGTGGTTATTGGTTAGCACCTACTTGCACCACCTTACCACCTTTGTAGAGGAGCTGGTGGCCATTTGTCCTATTGTCTTGATGTATGCCATATATATATATATATATATATATATATATATATAGGGAAAATGTCACAAATAGTACCCCAATTTAAAGTCATTCTACACTTTGGTACCTCATCTTCTAAATATATCACTTTGGTACCTCAACTTATTATTCATGCATAAGATTCATACATGCCGTTAATAACACCGTTAACTCAAGTGTCCTGTAGCTTTATGTCATGGGTATTTTCGTCAATTTAGATTTTCCCACCAAAAATCTCATGGTATTTGCCATTTAACAAAAATTGATCACTCCGTTAATTCATATTTATTTTTATTAAAAAACAAAAACACTTGTTACATCTTTCTTCATTGCAGATGAAACCAAATAACCATGGATCTATGTTTAAAGAGTAAGCAAATAACTACAACAACCATAATACTAAAAGTTTCAAGCAATTTTACAACTCTACTAGAGACAATCTGCTATGATTGGTATTGAAATTGATTATGCATATGAATTGAACAAGCATTTTTCCTTCTTTGTCTGAAGAGTTCTTCAATTAAAAGGGAAAAGACTCGAACCCTAAACTTGAAAGAAAACTAGTATCTACCCAACAAATTACATTTGAAGAGCTAAAATAAGATGATATAGAAGCAACAATTAATAAAGCTAGCAGACAATATGATGTTATCTAGATCACACTCTATTTGTGAATTAGCAGGCTGAAAATGATAAATCATCACCTCTTCTCATTTTAATTATTATGTTTTCCTGGAATCATAACAGTAAGTCAAAATTTTCAGTACAATAACTTAAATTGATCTTCCATAAACCCAAATATAATATTTCCTGATGACAGATTTATTTTCAGCAAAAAGAAAGGAATTTTAGATCTTCTCCCATGTAATTTTTTGTGGGAAAGCATAAATTGACGAAAATACCCATAGAAAAAAACTACATAGCACTTGAGTTAACGGTGTTATTAACGGCGTGTATGAATCTTGCAATAAAAAGTTGAGGTACCAAAGTGATATTTAGAAGATGAGGTACCAAAGTGTAGAATGACTTTAAATTGGGGTACTGTTTGTGACTTTTTCCCATATATATATATATATTCACTTTTTTTTTTAATAAATTAATGTAGTGGAAGCCTATTAAACCAGTTAACAGGTTACACACTTAAATATTGACATGTGTCATTTTTTAAAATACAATTTACTATATTAACAACACATTCTTTCTTGATATGTAAACTCTCTGTGATGACATACACAAGCTGTGTGCTTCTTTCTTTTGGGGTGATACATCTGAAAAAAAGAAAATCCATTAGAGAAGTTGGGAGAGGCTTTGTCTTACGTACCAAGCATGAAGGAGGTATGGGTTTTAAAAACATTTATGCTTATAACCTTGCTATGTTAGCTAAACATGGTTGGAGAATTGTTACAAATCCTTCATCACTTATAGCTCAATTATACAAAGCACGTACTTCCCACATTGTGAGTTTTGGCAAGCAGACCTAGGGGATGCACCCTGCTTCTCTTGGAGGAGTATTCTTGCTAGACGACCAGTATTAACAGCTACTATTCGATGGCTGGTTGGAGATGGGAAAAATATCTGAGCGTGGCATGATCAGTGGGTTCCAAACTGCCGACAATCCCTCATTCAAAGACCAACTGCGTCTCCTGTTGAGTTGTGGCAGACTTGATTGATTTCCGAACAAGGCAGTGGATTCCAAATATTATTCATGCTGCTTTTCACCCTATTGTTGCCACCAAAATCTTTAGCATTCCTCTAGGTCGATATGGCACCCCTGACAAGCTATTTTGGAGCTTGGATAAGCGTGCTTGGTTCACAGTCAAGAGTGCGTACTAGATTCCTAGCGAGCATGTTCTTGGCAATAATCATTTCATTAATGATTAAAACATAAAGATTTACTACTCTGACAACAAATTAATTTATTGTCAACTTGTTAAATTGTCCATAAACTAGTAAATAAGTTGTAGGTGGAGTAATTACTACAATTAGAACAAAAATTATCGTTTTTACATCAATTGTTGTAGTTTGTGGTAAATTGCGTCGACTGAAAGTAATTACAACTTCGATGATGGAAATTACACAATATCAGTATTAATTAAGCCAATAAGGCTTAAGGTTAAATTTTCTAAAATCCCAACAATTGCCCTTCGTTTATTAAATTGCTTAAACTTAAAATATTATTCTTTCAAGGGCATACAAGTAAACCAAACGTATGGATTTAGATAATGTTTGAAAGAAAGATATCAGACATGAAACCTTGGCCACGTTCCGAATAGATAAGCCACGTATTAAGGAAACAAAAAAGAAAAGAAAAAAAAAACCAAATAATAACAAAATCAATCAGCCATTCCCACGTCCAAATCTCAAAAAAAAAAAAGAAAAAAAAAAAAAAAAAAAAGCATATACACGTTCCTTGATTTTTGACCACGTCCAAGTCTCAACGGCAAGTTGCAAGTACAAATGGATTACAAATATCCACAATTAACTACATACCAGTTGCCACAATTCATTTATTTATGCCCAAATTTAAGTAATTACGTTCATCCTCCTTCTCACTGCAAACACAACCATTTGAAGGTACTAACTATATCTATGAAGACCTTTTTCACTGCTGCTAGCACGTCTTTATTTGTTTTTGCTACTAACTATATTGTTCTTTTTACATAGGTTCTTCACTGATTTTGAAGGTGAGTCACAAAGAAAACCACAAGGCCAATTTTGAAGCTTCCATCTTCTGGTAATCTTTCGACCAATGCCCAGCCCTTTTTTTAACGTGTTGCACACATTCTGCATACAAAATAGAAATATAAATAAATTTCAATGCATATCTAATGTTATTCAATAGCTGACCAGTTTTTAGTGCACAGGTTATTGTGATTAACTTTCTAAAGGCAGGCGAATTCCCAAATTCTCACAAGTAAGGATGAGATGAATTTTCTCATTCCTCATCCCAAATTATGTCTACTTTCTTTTTTATCTTTTTGCTACTGACTATAGACTGTTCTTTCTACACAGATTCTTTAAATGAATAATTGGCTTTGGCTTCTTGACGGGTTATGGAGGTGAATCATAACGGTTCAGATCCAATTTTGATGGCAGGTAACAAAGAAACAAACTAAAGGGGAAAAAAGAAAAGAAAAAAGGATCGAACTAAATTATTCTTCTTACATCATTACTTCCTTAAGGTTCAGGAGGTTTCTGTTTGCTGTTTTTCCTACTAACTATATATTGTTCTTTCAGGTTATTTAGATGAATGATTGGCTTTGGCTTCGACACGGGTGCAAAAAGTGAATCACATCAGTTCCACTTCAATTTGCATTACTACTCAATTACATAAGGAGGGACACTCATCTGCACACAGGTTAATCATATTGGCCTTATTCATTTTATTGTACTACTACTATAGAAAGTTTTATTAAGGTGGTGGATAAAAAAGTAATCAGATCACATAACAGAGAAAGAGGAACTCGTATCTTCTCGGTCAATGCTTACTCATATAGAAGATAGCATTTAGATATATTTCTTCTATTTTTGATCATGTACTCTATTGTAAGCTTTGATAATGACATGCCTTATTTAAGGTTTGATAATGACATGCTTTATTAGTTCGGCCTTTTCTTCCAATATACTTCGTTTTAATTTTACTGCCAATGTAGAACATTTTAGTCCATTGGCTACATGATTAAACAAATTTGTAAAAGCAATTTGGGATTGGCAAAGTGTTGTTTGACAAAGCAAAATTTCCAGCATGTTTTTCCAAATTAGCCAACAAGTACACACGCTCAAAATTCACAAGTTACAAACAAAAAATCATTCTTACTTTGTTGGATAAGGAGTCTCTCGAAGGTGTCTTGCTGTAGGTGACTGAACCGCGCCGCGTAAATGAACTGTTGGCTTCCGGATCCTGAATAATCCGATTGAAAATTAGAAGATGGAAAACTTCAACTCTGCGAAATTGAGTGTTGGATTCGGTGGGCTTACGATGAGGGACTGGACAAGAGGGATGATCTCGATGAGCTCTTGGAAGAGGACGCGGTCGATGTTGCCGTTGGCGGCAGAGGAGGACAAAGTCAGGTGCTGGTGGTGGTCAGTCAAGTCCCTGAAATGACCATATAATGAAGGAGGAAGCATAGCAGAGTTTTGATGGGTGATCGTGGGGGAGGGGACGAGGTGAGTACAGACAAGAAAGAGGGTGGGGTTGAATTCATGGTGGGAGAGAAAATAAGAAAACATAGATCATGGTTGGTTAGATCAACCAAATCGAACCAAAAGGGAAATGAAGGGAATATTTCATGATTAGGTGAAGGGAATCAATTGGGCCTTATCAAACGTGGAAGACTAGGGGCTTACAAACAAGTGATGGTGAGAACAAAGAAAACGGACCATGAAAACATATGGATGAACACGTGCAGAAAAAAAGATAAAAAGAAAGTAAAAAAAAAAAAAGGAATTCCTACCGGTGGATGGGAAGGATTTACCTCTTCTTCTTTCCTTTTTTTTTTTTTTGATGTGACTATTTATTCTCTTTTTGTTTTGAAAGAACTATTTATTCTCTTTTCTAACTCATAAAATTTTTCCTTTCTAACGTAAGATAACTAAACTAAAAGAAAAAACTCCGATCAAAATAAATATAAAATAAAAATATATAGCAACTCTTAAATGCAAACCGGTTGCGATGTATAGAATGGAAAAATTTATTATACCAAAAATCATTTGAAAAAAAAAAAACTAAAGAGATTTATTATTTTTTGCAGAAGCAAACGCCAACAATTCATGGACCAAATGGAGCATGTGCATGCTCGGCACCGACAATGGCGAGAGTCAATGAGTTCTTCACAACGTCAAGCATACTTGGCACGACGACCCGCAATAGCTCAAGGAAAGCGACCCGTGGTGGAAACTAGCCCAAGTAACAGAGCTGAACAAGCTCCAGGTACTTCTTTAATCAAATCTTCCAAGTAATAGCTATAATTTATAGTTCAATTACATGAACTTCTTCAATACAATTTCACTGTTAAGATTTATGCACTCATAGGAATTTCCTCCAAAAAAAAATGCTAATTAATTTGTGTTAATAGAAGAATTTGACAATGAAGGCACAAGTTCAAGAATTTCTTCAAATTCCAACAACCCCGAACAAGACTACACAAGGGTTCGCTTAACTAGCATAAGACAAATGGCACGTTTGAATAGATCAGAAACAAGCGATGGAGTTGTCCGAATTTCTACTTGCTATGGTGAGCTTAATATATTAAACTTATTGATAGCAAATCATGTGTATGTATTGTTGTAAACAACTTTTGATAAGAATCAATATTTTTACTTATATCCAGAGTTACCTAATGGTACCATGAATAATCATGAGGAGCATAACAGTAACAATGTAGCCATGAATAATGATGAGGAACATACCAACAACATTGAGGAAGACAATGAAAGTGAGCCCATGAATAATCATGAGGAGCGCCGTAACAACATTCATCAAGTACGGCGTATGAGGAGGGCAAGAATAAATAATAATTCTGCTAGAGATTTTCATGAGGAAATGGGTGTCCATGATTGTCAATTGCCCCCACTAAAAACATGCCCATACTGCAATGCATTGTTGTTTGATCGAGAGACCTTTAGTTTGTGTTGCTTGAAGGGGAATATTGTTCTACCACTAATACAGTCTCCCCCAGAAATGGTTCACCTCTTTTCTGATCAAAATGATAAGGGCAGAAAATTCAGACAAAATATTAGGGCCTACAACAATGTGTTTGCATTCACTTCAATGGGCGTACATGTTGATGAAAGAATTAATATCCAAGGCCATGGACCTTATACATTTGGTGCACAAGGTTCTATATATCATAAAATTGGTGGTCTATTACCAATTGACGGGAGAAGACCACGATATCTACAGGCTTATATATACGACACTGAGCATGAACTTGAGAATAGATTGTCTGAAAGCGAAGTTTTGGAGAGGGGAATGGTTGAAAAGATACAACAAATTCTTAATCAACACAATCCATTTGTTCAAACATTTCGAAGTCTCGGACAACGTCAAGATTTGCCCAATTGCAGACTCATCATCAGAGAGCAACCTTCCGACCGCCGTCAGTATAATTTGCCATCTGCATCACAAGTTGCTGCTATTATAGTAGGGGGTGACGACATCAATCCAAATGGGAGAGATTTTATTGTTCAAACAATTAGTGGACAACTTTGGAATGTCAAAGACTCAGTTGGATATTATGACCCCATGCAATATCCGTTATTATTGCCTTATGGAACATACGGATGGGCCATTAATACTCATGTCAATAATGGAAGGCCAATGTCATGTTGTGACTACTACGCATATATGTTACAGGTTGGTTACTCTATTTACTTTAAATTTTCTATCACTAAGAATATGGCATTAAAATGCATGCTTAAGGTCTTTATTTTATAGATGCGTCAAGGTCATGAAAATCCTCTACATCGAGGAGGACGCCTCTTCCAACAGTATGTTGTAGATAATTATGTAAAGATTGAATCACAGAAGCTCAGATGGCTTCGTAGTAATCAAGAAAAATTTCGGAGAGAATTTCGTCAAGGACTTCAAGACTCTCTACATGCAGGAGAAAATGATGCAGGTTTGATTTAGTATTGGATTGATGTTAAGATCTTATAATTAGCGTCATTTTATTTATAGTTGTAGAAAGACAAATTAAATGTTGTTTGATACATTACAGGTAACGTTGGTCGTAGAACAATTCTGCCATCATCGTTTATTGGAAGCCCACGTGACATGTACCAACGATATCAAGATGCAATGGCTTTGGTTCAAAAATATGGTAGGCCGGATCTTTTTATCACCATGACCTGTAACCCCAATTGGGAAGAAGTTAGAAATGAACTACTCCCTGGACAAACGCCACAAGACCGTCCTGATTTAGTCACCAGGGTATTTCATGCCAAGTTTGAGCAATTAAAAGAAGACATCATCAACAAGGGGGTGCTGGGAAAAGTGGCTGCACATGCTTTCGTTGTTGAATTTCAAAAACGGGGCCTACCACATGTTCATATGCTGATTATGTTAGAAGAAAATGACAAGCTTAATAACCCTGATGAATATGATCGCATTGTTAGAGCTGAAATACCATATGAGGACGAGGAGCCTCAACTTTATGATGCAGTGTGTACACATATGATTCATGGTCCATGTGGAACTCTTAACCCAAGGCAGTCATGTATGAAAAATGGAAGTTGCAATAAAGGCTACCCAAAACCATTTGCAAATTTCACTGTGCAAGGGAACGATGCATATCCTGTATATCGGAGACGAGCAAGTCGTTTACCAGTACCTTCGCGTAGACGAGGAGATGTGATGGTGGATAACGGTTGGGTGGTTCCCTACAACCCATGGTTGCTATTACGGTATAATTGTCACATCAATGTTGAAATATGTGGGAGCGTAAAAAGTGTCAAGTACTTATATAAGTATATCTACAAAGGTCCTGACAGAGTGGCACTTGAGCTGCAATCAAACCCAGAGTTTGATGAAATTAAACAATTTGTTAATGCAAGGTGGGTTTGTGCACCGGAGGCTTTATGGAGGATCTTCAAATTTGTAATGAATAGAATATATCCAACAGTAGAGCGATTACAAATACATCTTCCCAACATGCAACAGATAACATTCAGTGTTGATGAAACAGTAGAGCATATTCTGGCAGATGAGCACGCACAAATGTCAATGCTTACTGAGTTTTTCACCATAAATCGAATGGATGAGGATGCAAGAGCATATTTGTATCAAGAAATTCCTGAACATTACAGATGGGATAATAGCAACAAAATTTGGGTGAAAAGAAGAAGAAACTACAAGGTTATTGGGCGAATATACAGCGTCTCACCGTCTGAAGGTGAGAAATTTTACATGCGTGTCCTTCTTAATCATGTAAGAGGTCCAAGATCATTTCATGATTTGCTTATTGTTAATGGTGTTCTACAACCAACTTTCAAGCAAGCAGCAGAGAAACAAGGTTTGCTAGAAAATGATAATAGTATCCGACAGTGTTTATTGGAGGCCTCTGATATTAGGATGCCATCAACTTTGAGGAGATTATTAGTCACAATTTTAGTGTACAATGAGCCAATAGGTGTCCGAACATTATGGGATGAATTTTTTCCTTTTATGGTGGAAGATTATCCTTCATCTGGTGATATTGCAAACCGAAACAGGCTCTTACAAGATTTAAATGGAGTACTTGAACAATTTAACAGGAACATTAGAGATTTTGACCTGCCTGAAATGACAACAGTGCCAGAAGAAAATTCAAGAATGCCAAGGTGTATTGAAGACGAACTTTCCATACATATCTCTCAAGAAGACATTGATGCAATTGACCGCCTTAATGACGACCAAAGGATCGCCTTTAACACGAACATGGATGCAGTTCAGAGAAAAAGAAGTGCATTATTTTTTGTTGATGGTCCTGGTGGAACTGGGAAGACATATTTATACGGTGCATTGCTAGCAAACATACAAAGAATGAATCATATAGTCTTAGCCACAACATCATCTGGAATAGCTGTAAATATACTGCCCGGCAGGAGGACAGCTCACTCCAGATTTAAGATTCCACTCAATGTAGATGCTTCATCTATGTGTTCCATAAGTAAACAGTCTGCTCTGGCACAACTGGTACAAGATTCGACTGCAATTATTTGGGATGAGGCACCTATGACACATCGACATGTCTTTGAAGCACTTGATCGAACTTTTAGAGACATAATGGATGTCGACTTACCATTTGGTGGAAAGATAATGATTTTTGGGGGAGATTTTCGTCAAGTCCTCCCTGTTATTCCTAAAGGAACGAAGTCTAAACTCATTCAAGCCTCCATTGTGAAATCAACATTTTGGACACAGATAAAGATATTGAGACTGAGACAGAATATGAGATCCATAAATGACCACCAATTTGCAGAGTTTCTTCTTCGTGTAGGCGATGGGAGTGAACAAGTCATCAATGACGAAATGATAAGATTACCGGAATGCATGGTGGTTCCATGGGAAAGCGACCAATCTATCAATCTAATTATTGATGAAGTTTTCCCCAATTTGGGTGATCATGTAAATGATGCAAGATACATGGTGGACAGAGCATTGATTACTCCTATAAACGACGATGTGGACGTGTTGAATGAAAAGATAATCCATATGTTTCCAGGTGAAGAAATTACATTGTACTCATTTGACTCTGTTGAAGATGACATCAGAAATTTGTACCAACCAGAGTTTCTGAACTCAATAACCGCAGGTGGGCTGCCACCCCACAAGTTAACTCTGAAAGTAGGTGCTCCAATCATGCTTTTGAGGAATATTGACCCTAAATTGGGATTGTGTAACGGTACTAGATTGTTGTGCCGTGGTTCGTACCAAAATCTGATTGATGCTGAGCTACTAACAGGACAATTTGCTGGGACTAGAGTTTTTCTACCTAGAATTCCTTTGAAAAGTGCAGAAAATGCTGGGCTCCCATTTCAACTAACAAGAAAGCAATTTCCAGTGAAACTGAGCTTATGTTTGACCATAAACAAATCTCAAGGCCAGACTATCCCACATGTAGGTGTTTACCTCCCAGATCATGTTTTTAGTCATGGACAATTATATGTGGCATTGTCGAGAGGAGTGTCGGAGTCAACCGCAAAAGTTCTGGTTAAAAAAGGATCCATAGTTGGTGAAGATGGCGTATTTACAAAAAATGTCGTATTTAAAGAAGTTTTGCTTCATTCAAACACAAATGATAGATCGTCTTCATAGGTATTTTGACATTTTTATTGATTAGAAATCTACATATTTGATTGAATTTTTTTGGATTATAACCCTGTAACTTTGTGTAATTCTTTCTATTTGTAGGAATGGTACCAGATCGTCGCCCTCAACAAAAGAAAAAGTTCTAAAGAGACAAGGGCCATAGGAGGCATGTTTCCGTATTTTTCATGTGGTTGGTGCACTGGAAAATCAGTAAAAATGAACATTATTATCTCAGTCAGCTTATTTTGAAAGAGTGGAACAAAAAGAACTCTTAAGCTCTGCTTCTTTTTCTTTAAATATGTTTTTATTTTGTGGTAGTTAACCAATTTCAATAATAAGTAGACTGGGTTCCAACCATTAAAATTATATATATTTGTATATACCAACGCATATTTTTGTACAATGGATTGCTAAAGACATATTTGTTCCAACCATTTATGTTTTTTACTGATGGATTGCTAAAGACATATACAATATTTTATAATATCTGTATGAGGTAAGAGTTAGGTAATAAGCAACACAGAAATTATATTGTACTCACGAGTAACATTTCAAATATGCGTAGCAAAAGAGGAAGGACAATACGCACGCGCGAGCGCGGCCCTTCCACACGCGCATCGCGCGTGCAGGAAGGCTAGTATTACTTAAATTACGCAAGGGAGAACTTCATTACAACAATGAGAACATATATGCTTTTAGTCAAAATATAATGATTTACCTATATGATAGGGCTAAATACTATTTAGTACCCTGTGGTATGGGTCCAACATCGATTCAGTCTCTCGACTTTTAATTTCATCAAAAACACTCATGCAATATCATTTTCTCATCCAATAGGTCATTCCGTCAGGATTCCGTCAATTTTTGCCGTTAACTGCTGACGTGGCATTCCAACTCAGCAAAAGTGGGGCCCACATGGAAGTCAAATTCCCAAAATGACCCTAACCAGCTGAAATGGAAAAATCTAAAATAAACTCAAGATTTTGCTGTTGGGGAGACTCGAACCCACGTCTAGACACATGCCATTGAAAGCCAAAACCACCCAACAACTTGCATGATACTGATATATCTCTACAAAAATAATATATATTTGTATAACAAACTGGATATGGAAAAATCCAAAATACACTCAAGATTTTGCTGTTGGGAAGACTCGAACCTATGATTATTGGTATACAATTAAAAGCACCAACCACCAGACCAGTTGAATGGAATTGACATACTTTACCAAAATAATATATATATTATACCCAACCGGATATGAAAAAATATGCAAGTAAACTCCAATTCTTGCGGTTGGGGAGACTCGAACCCACCCCAACACATATACAAATGAAAGCCCCAACCACCAGACCACTTGCATGATAATGTTACATTGCAACAAAAATAATATGTATACAATATATATTATTTTTCCATATCCGGTTGGATATACCAATATATATTATTTTTGTTGGACATTGTCACTGCAATGCAAGTAGTCTGATGGTTAGGGCTTTCAATTGCATATGTGTTGGGGTGGATTCAAATCTCCCCAACTGCAAGAACTGGAGTTTATTTTCATTTTTCTTCATATCTAGTTGGGTATAATATATATATTATATTTGGTGAAGAATGTCAATACCATTCAAGTGGTCTGGTGGTTGGTGCTTTTAATTGTATACCAATAATCATAGGTTCAAGTCTTCCCAACAGCAAAATCTGGAGTGTATTTTGGATTTTTCCAGTTTGTTATACAAATATATATTATTTTTGTAGAGAAATATCAGTATCATGCAAGTTGTTGGGTGGTTTTGGCTTTCAATGGCATGTGTCTAGACGTGGGTTCGAGTCTCCCCAACAGCAAAATCTTGAGTTTATTTTAGATTTTTCCATTTCAGCTGGTCAGGGTCATTTTGGGAATTTGACTTCAATGTGGGCCCCACTTTTGCTGAGTTGGAATGCCACGTCAGCAGTTAACGGCAAAAATTGACTGAATCCTAACGGAATGACCTATTGGATGAGAAAATGATATTGCAGGAGTGTTTTTGATGAAATTAAAAGTCGAGTGACTGAATCGATGTTTGACCCATACCACAGGATACTAAATAGTATTTAGCCCTATATGATAACACATTGGGGTAACATTTGTAAATTAGTTTAAAAAACAGTAATAACAAGTTGTACGTGATGTAGTTACTACATCTAAAACAAAGATTATATAGTTTTACAGTAATTGTTGTGGTTGTCGTAAAATGCATGTAAAACGAATTATATTTGGTTAAGGAAAATACTAATGCTATAATTAATTAGTAATAAAGACAATTGTACGTACTAATTCCGTGAGCCTAAATTAGAAGTTTTTTATTTTTAATAAGGAAAAAGGTAATTGCCAATAGTGTATTTGTTAATTGATAATAAAAAATTAATTAGCTAATGATAAAATCAATTAGTAATAAATACTATTTAACTAATAGTAATTGGCTAAGGACTAAACAGGTTACCCAATTTTAAATATTTTGGACCATTGAATATACTACTAATCAAATGATTCAAAATATTTAACAAAATAGGTGTATGGCAGACACTCGGATACTTAAGAAAATTCCCTAATTTATGGTGACTCAAATATCTCAAATATTGGGTTGAATATATGGAGTGTTTATATAACATCTTACCGTCTGCTGGTTCTGTAGGTAGCACCAAAACCCATATATCAGGCGTACAACGTAAAGATGCACAAGTTAGCTAGCATCCGGTTCGCTGTTATGTTTGTGCTAGATAAAATCACTACTTGATGCATGGTTTATTGCATGTATACTTGCGTAGAGTGCACAAGTTTTGACATCCAAATAGCAGGTTCCATAATAATAATAAGTAGATTACAATATCCTAATAAGTGCGAGGCTCAATAGTGCTAGAAAATAGAAATAAAAATAACACACTGAAAAGTACTGATACTTAATTCAAACATTACAAACCCAAAATACTTGATTAATAATGCATCCAAACCGCACCTCCAATCAGCTCGATATCCCTCTTCAGTTGAGAACCATAGCACGGCGTCCAACGTCAAATAAGCTTTTCTTCATGGCATAATTGACAAGTATTAAGCAAAAGAACAACAACAAAAGTTAGCACGTTTGGCAGCTGGTTGGTCAAGGCCTTCCAGATTTTTACTAACAACAGAAAAAACAAACCTCAAATACAGAAATAACCCTCAACCAAAACTGTCTATAAAATCCCGAAGCATCTAAAGGCCAGAGGTATCTATGGAAGGAATTAAATTAAAAACTAATCTGCATTTGAGTCTAATGTGTTCATACAAATAGCCCGCGTGAAAGAAACTAACCGACATATATTGCTAATAGACATGCAGTATCACGGAGTTGAGTTTACCAATCATCAATCTAAATTAAACTGCAGTAATTAATCACCTGTATTCTCATGATGTGTCCCCACTAGATTGATATATTGACCTCGTTCTTTTTAGTCTCATCCATTATCAGCTTCAGCCTATAGAATTCAGTGAGAATGTTTTTGCTCTGATGCACACACTGTTTGAATAGGAGGAGAACCTAATTAAGAAGCAAAGAGACAATTATCAATCCAGATATATTAAGGTTACTGACAATAAAATTATATATTTTAACACTTGTAATTCTACATAACACATATAAATGTGTGTGAATATTAGAATACATACAGACAGCTCAGTGATGGGCAAGCGAATGTTTTCCAATTCGGAAAAGTCGTATCCTTCAGTCAGCTGGACCATATCAAAGTTACAATCTTGTGCCTTGATGTCCATGTTATCAGAAATCACGAATGTGGTGTAATGTTTCACGAAGCCTCCACCTGCTGCCTCGTTTGAGGCCTTTGATGCTGAATGTACAGGTATAACCTTTGTATCCATAATCTTAGAGCAGCTCTTGCACCGACTTTTAGGATCCCTTGTAAGATAGGAAGGCGGGCAGTTTTCACAGCTGTATGCGGTGGGTTGGTAATAGAAATCATCGTCAGAGACTGCAAAGTCAGCGGAGCAATCTCCATTCATAAGGGCAATGAGTTTGGGGTCGGGCAGAGGAAAGGTAGTAGGCTTGGCTTTGAAAATCTGTGTTTTATCAAAACCATCTCGAATGTGTGGATTTTCAAGCTGTTTGAGCGACTCACACAGGGCGGTAATTGCACCTGCATCCAGCATATTGAGAGCACTGACGGGAAACAACATGAAACCATACAAGAGCTGGACAAATCTGCTATCTGCGGTAGCTAAAACGACCTTGCCTGACTTGGAGTGAAAGAGAATTTTGATCTCGAGGGTGACTGGGCTTGAGGGAGTAGTGGGGCCAGGAAAGTTAGTAGCGATGGTGGTAGAGCTTGTCACATCAGAATCGGTGTTAGTCATGGTAGGCTTTTTTCTTCTGTTTTTGTTTATCAAGAATGAAATCGGCATGAGATAGATGAGAGGTTTTCTTCGCTATGATATAGCTAGCAACTAGCCGGTGTAGTCTCCTTGGCCAAAATGACACTGGTCCCAAAAATACAAACAAGACACGATGACAGTGGATGAGACAAGACTCTCAAGTCGCCGGTTAGATGAGAGGTTTTCTTCGCTATCACATGGCTAGCCAGCTACGGCTTGGTCTCGTTGGCCAAGATGACACTGACCACAATAATACAAACAAGACAGTGAGACACAATGACAGTGGATTAGTCGGGACACTGGTGACTGGTCACTGCTCAAATTCACAGTGTCGACCATGCATCAATTTTGAAGTACTGCGCATGCGCATGACCTTCTATTTAACATTTAATAAATAAATACGTCTCATTACTCGGCAGTTTATAAAACTTAGATTTGAAATTTGACTGAACTATATGTGAAATTATGAACGCAATTCATATCAAGTGGAATTAAGGTGCATCAGTGCATGATAAATATCGCTGTAGAATTATTATTTAAATCATGATTTATAATCTTATGATCAATATTTATGACATTAATTAATTCAAATCTATTAATAAAGCGTATTAATTTTTAGTTCTAATTCTATACTCTAGCTATTGGTCATTGTACCTATACAAATTTGATCAATATTCTATATAACAGTACGTCCACATAGTTTGCAGAGCTAAGTTTGTACTTTTTTTTTTTTAAAGGAGGTTTGTACTTTGGGTTAATGCTCATACACCCCAAATTCGTGAGAATACTTCTCATACACCCAGTGTATTATTTTTATTCCTCCTTACACAACCTTTTCTCATCTTCTTTCCTACCTACCCATCTTTTCAAAATCCCTACCATTAGTACCCTTTATCCCTTTCTCTAGCAATTTTCTTTGCTGTCGTTAGAGTCTGCATATGCATCTGTCTCTTTCATTACTATCTATTTTATTATCTTATCAAGGTTTTAGAAACGTGGTGGGCCCATCAGAGTTTTTTTTTGTTGAATATATATGCAGAATTAACAATCATCCTCTAAATTCAAAGGTAAACAGTACGATTTACTATTCATAATTTCGATCATTGACAGACTTGAATTAGTTGCTATCTGCAAAAATACTAGCAAAGAATTACAAAAAGAAAGAGAAAGATTGAGAAAACTGAAAGCCTATAGAGATAGTCTTAATAGATCATCTCCCAACTATTGAGATATCATTTATATACTTCAGTCTAGAATCTATAAAATAGAAGAAGAGATTGATAATCTCTTATATGTTCTGGAAGAGGAACAAAAACCTCTTGATTATTTGAGCATTGGTTAGATCCGCACCTCACTGGTATTAGAGCTTGTAAAATAGGTCAAAGGAGAACCCCCCCCCTAAATGGGGACAATGTCAGAATTGCTATTAGAGAAAATAAATTCTCTACTAAAATCTTCTGATGAGAAATATCAGAAGCTGTTACTAGAATTATCTAGATGTCAAACTCATCTAGAAAAATTACCTGCTATAATCCACCAATTGGAAAGATTGGAAAACAAACTGGATTATATCAAGGAACTTCCAAAAACGGAAGAAGAAAAGCTGACAGTCGTCAGTAGAAAAATCAATGAACAACAAAAAACGCTGGATTCTATGAAAAATATACTGAAGGACAAGAAAGTGGCTACAGTAAAAAAGAAAGCTAATGGATTCAAACCATTAGAAAGGCCAGACAAGAATCTTGTTCCAAACATGATTTTTCTGGATCCTTCAACTAGTTCTACTAGTATTCGGTATGAAAATCCGAAAAAAACTCGAGATGTCAAGATGATGAGCATCTTCGGGAAAAAGAAAGGAGTACAACTCCTAAATGCTGAAGAATTCGAATACAATGAAATCGAGCATGAGGTAAAAAACGCCTCAATACCAAAGCTAGATTTCAAGCAGATCTACAAAAGGGGAACATTTTACCTGATGGCTGATGGACAGCCATCACTTCAAATTACTTGAATTCACAACCCCCTCAACAACAGGAGAGACAGATCTCTTGATGATCACTCCAGCTGAAGTTGCCAGAGCACAAGCAAAGAAGTATCAATTTATGCACATTGGAGCAGTCCAAGTCGGCATAAAGCTTTTGGCAAGAGAAGGCATCAACTGCTCAGTCCTATGTGTCCTGCAAGACAACAAACTGACAGACTTTCAAGCTAGTTTGCTGGGAACTCTAGAAGCATCTCTGTGCAATCAAGTAGCATATTTCAACTGCTTCCCCAACTTCTCAACCAGCTTGAAGGATGTAGCCCACTGTCTCCGACTGAGAGTCAAGACAGATGGCATATCAATGAAAGATGATATGCAGGAATTGGCGATAGTATACAGAATATACTATAAACTGATGAGCACCACAGTAGAGCCAAAGACACGGATCTCCAGCATCCCTGGTCTTACTACTGGATTCCTCACTAGTCAGAAGAACCATTCACAACAGATTCACAAGGTTGCTTGGAATGAAGTAACTTTTCCTATTGAATGGAAATTATCTAGTCCGAAGCTACCAGCAGAAAATGCAAAAGCAAGAATCTATGAAAGTAGAAAGACTGAAGAAATCAGTCTAAACTTTGACAATCACCGAAAAAGTGATGTCGGTCATGAGAATCTCAGGATAAACAAGAATCTTCTCAGAAGAAGCTACAGCACTAGAGAAGCTAGTGTCAGTGGTACAAAACCAACTATTGAAGATCCTATTACTGAAGAAGAACTGGAAGCTGATCTAAACAGACCAGTCCAGATGTTCAGAGCTGAGAGTCTCTATGAGCTTTATGAAGAAGCTAAGAATTGCGAAAATCCTGATCGATTAGAAAAACTAATCGAAGAGATGAAAGAATTCAAAATCAGAAAGACAAGAAAAGTCTTTCCATATCAAGATATTGAAATGGAAGAAGGAGAAAGCTCCAGAACTTCCATCAGTCGAGAAAAGGGAAAGATTAAACTCCCTATACAGAAGGCCCCTACGGGCAGAAATAGAGAAAGAAATTCTCAAAGATTTGTCCCAGAGGACAAGATACCCAGAGTACCAATTTCCAACTATGGAATTTGGCTAGATCTGGATAAAGCTCTCGACAAGAGAAAAACTCTTGACCAATGGGTAGACAGCCTGATGATGGCCTCTGCTCTTAACCTTGGAAAATTTGAAGCTCCTAATCTTCAGATGTACTTTGAAACTACTCTCACCGGAGTGGCAAAAAAGTATTACTTCTCTTTCAAAGAGACAGCCAGAGGAAAAGAGTGGCTGGAAGAAATCAAGACTTCAAAATCTCCGTATGATTTTGCAGTACCCCTGTACGATCAGTTCTGTGGAGATCTCTCAAATTTGAGTGAAAAAGCCAAAGAAACGGCAAAATCGAATATCTATGCTCTCAAAATCTGTGACATGAGATATTTCGAAGAATACTTGAATGAATTTCAAGAATATTACTGTACAATTGGTGAACTAGAGAATACTGATCTAGTTAATCTGTTGCACAGAAAGCTCCCTGAACCATGGAGAACAGCTGTGAGAGAAAGCATAGCTGAGAAACCAATTGAAAGATTTTCAGTTGGAGGAATTCCCGACAGAATCCGGCAATTACTGAAGGAGCAATGCAAAGCCAATCTTAGAGCTAAGATGGCCAAGAAGCAACTCAAACGAGTTGAAAATTTATGCCATGGAATATTGGATATGCCCACAAACTGGGGATGTCATGAATCCAAGTTCCACAGAAAAAGAAAAGAAAAATATTACTCTAGAAAATTCAAAAAGAGTAATCAGAAGAAGAATTGGAAATTCAAGAGAAGTTCCAATTACAAGAAACAGCAGGATGAAGATCCTAAAAAGAAGTTCTTCAAGAAAAAGAAGAATACTCATCAGCATAGACAACCAAGCAAGAAAGCTTGCAGATGTTGGTTATGAAAAGCTGAAGGGCACTATGCCAATGAATGCCCAGAAAAGGGTAAAAGATCTACTAAAGCTCTCTTTGAAGAATATGAGCAAATAGTAGAAATAGCAAACATGAAAGGCTACGAAATAGCCTATTCTGATGATGAAGATGACGACAGGTCAGTTTATTCTGCCTGGTCTGAAAAAGAAACTTCATCTGAGTCTGAGACAGATTCTGAAGTAGAGTACTTCTAATCCAGACAAATGAATGTCTTGAGAATCAAGAATTGGGAAGAAAGCAAGACAGAAGCTTTAATGTCTTCTTATCAGGTGAACCCTGGTACATTCGTTTGTGATTACTACTTATGTCATGAAAAGAATGGTCTCCCAATGTTTTGTGAAGAGTCTAAGAAGACTTATCACAAAGAATGCTTCATAGCTGAAGCAAGAAGAAAAACCAAAAATGGCAAGGTCAGCCAATTGGTTGAGCAAGAATATGAAGAATATTTCTCTGAACAAAAGAGAAAGAAGAAGAAAAAGAGGTAGAAAGAAACTTTCCAAAAAAATTATGGAACCTTCTCCTCCATCTTCCTCGAAAATAAGGAAGAAATCATCGATGAAAAAAAATCGATGAAAAAGAAAACTTTGAACTGGTTGAACCACCAGAAATTGTTCCAGAAGAATGTAAATCATTCATTCCAAAGGAACAGGCTCAGGAAAATGAGCTTCAACAATCGAAAGTCGTCTCTACGAGTAGATACAGCAACTACATAGAGATTGGACTAAAATTCCCTGATCATAAAAAATATCATCTACATGTCTTTATAGATAATGGATCGGGATTTACTATTACAAAAAGATTTGCAATTCTAGATGAGCTCTAGAAAGAAGATAAGAAAAAATCTGCTACTGGTGTTACATTTGATGGGAGCCATCTCACCATGAAGAAAGTAGCAAAAAATGTTCATATCACCATTGGTGGAGGAACATTTATCATCCAGAATGTTTGGCAATCTGAAGGCCAAGGATTTGATTTCCTGTTGGGAAATGATTTTATTCTCCAGCAGAGATTCATTCAGGATGAAGAAGCGATAGGCTTCAGAAAAGGAGAACGGGTGTTCTTGGCAGACCGACTCACACAAGCCAAAAGTGTGGTAGGTCCCGGTTTTACTACTCAATATCAGAGATCGCAACAGAATAGTGGTGATCTTACCCCCTACAAACCCAAATTCGAGCCCATACTCCAAAACAAACAACAAGAAGAATTACTTGTTGAAGAATCTTCTGAAGAAGAAGAAGAAGAAGAAGAAGGAACTAGTGAAGCTGAAGAAGCTAGTTTCATTCATGAGCATAACCTCAAGCACTATCAGAATAAGCTTGAGTCTCAGAAAATTCCCACTCTTGAAAAAATCAAGAAACTACTCGAGGAAAATATCGATGTAGATCCTCAGAAGTTTTGGGAAAAAGACCCAGTGGTCTGTGAATTGAGATTGCATGACATGAATGCTATCTGCCATGTTAAAGCCATTCCTCAGTACAAAGAGGAAGATCAGAAGGAATTCAGAAATGATATTGAAGATCTCCTGAACAAGAGATTAATTCAACCTTCCACTAGCCCTCATCATGCTCCAGCATTCTACGTGAGAAATCATGCAGAAAATCTACGAGGAAAAGCTAGAATGGTTATTGACTACAGAGATGTCAATAAGAAGATTGTCAAAGACGGTTATCAAATTGCTCAAGTAAGAGTATTGATTAACCAGCTCAGAGGAGCTAAAGTCTTTTCGAAATTCGATGTAAAGTCGAGTTTCTGGCAAGTCAAGATGCATCTTGAGAGTGTACCTCTCACTGCATTTGGAACACCACAAGGCCATTACGAGTGGTTAGTAATGCCTTTTGGTCTCAAGCAAGCTCCCTCAATCTTCCAAAGAAAGATGGACAACATCTTCAAACATGTGGCGGAGTTCTGCGTCGTCTACATAGATGACATCCTGGTCTTCTCCAAAAACAGAGAAGAACACATGAAACACCTCCATGAGGTAGTAAAGCTGATAGTTCTTGGAGAAAAGAAAATCTTCTTTATCCTCAATGAAGTTGATTTCCTAGGAATAAACATCAAGAATGGGGTAATAAAGCTCTAACCTCACATCCTTGAGAAGATCTAGAAATTTCCAGATAGAATTCCTGATGCTAAGAGTCTAGAGAGATTCCTTAGTGTCATAAATTATGGGAGAGATTTCATCCCTAAAATCTTAGGGTTAACAACAATGTTATCTCCTAAGACGAGTTCCAAAAGAAAATGGAACTTCACTGCAGATGATGAAAAAATTGTGAAACAGATAAAAAATCTATGCAAAAACCTCCCTCCTCTTCAACAACTAGAAGAGAATGATGAAATTATCCTCCAGACAGATGCGTGTGATAATTACTGGTCCGGTGTAGTTTTAGCAAGAGTGCCTAAAACTAACATCGAAAAAATTTGCAAATTTTGTAGTGGCAAGTTCAGCCCTGCAGAACTAAATTATCCCACAGGGGAAAAGAAATTTTGGCTGTCAAGAAAACGATTTTAAATTCTCCAGCTTTTCTTGGAAAACCCTTTACTGTCCGCACCGATTTTGCTAGAGTAAAGAATTTCAAAAATTTTAAACTTGACAAAGCTGCTGATAGAGTAAGATTAGCAACTGGCAATTATTTCTTAACCAATATGATTATACTGTTGAATTAATTGCAGGAAACAACAACCATCTTCCAGACGCATTGACCAGAGAAATGGCAATGTTTAGCCAAAGAGATGACGACGAAGGTCGTAATCCCAAAAGCAGAAGAACTGGGAAAGAACAGGAACCTAAAGAGGATCCTAAAGAAACCAAAGAAAAAAAATTCTTAAAAGGTTTCTGCTAAGCTCGAAAGGCTTAGCCCCAACTGATCAATCCCCGGGTAAAGGATTGGCTAGCCGTCTCAAACGGCAGACGGTAAAGGCTCATCAAGACCGTTGATGGCTGCTGCTTTGCCAAAAAGCAGACCAACTCCAACTGGAGTTATAAATGTTTTTAATTATGAATTAAGAACTTTTGATACTCCTGTGTTCAGAACTGGCAGGAGACTAGCTTATCATCATAAGGCAATCTTGGATAATCTTCTATTTGACTTTCAAGAAAGAAGCAGTGGTCTGATGTTCCCAGCTCTCTTTGCATTAGCTGAAGAACTCTATGAAAATGGTAGGCCACAGTCTGAAGAAAGTCATACACAGCAGAGTGCTGTCAGAAAAGAAAAAATTCACTTCCTTGAAAGTCCAGAAAGTGCTAGGGTCCCTATCATGGCACTCAATGAATCAGACTGGCATGAATTCCATAGTCTGATAGGAAGGCATAATCCAGAAGACCTAGTTCCTCCAACTCTCTTTATTGTTTCAGGACCATACGTTGGAGGATACTTAGTCAATGTTCAGAGTGAACATCCTCAGGAACACAAGCTCTGGCTTGTTGAAAATGGTTTTGTCCATAATCTTTGGACCAAAACAAACGATGATCTGAAAGGTCTGCCGCCTCTCATTATCAACACAGTCAAAAACATTAGGAAAAATGATTGTATGCTTCGTCTGAAGTTCAGATCCACTCCTCCAGAATGGAGCCAGAAGGCAAACGGTGAGGTTGAGTATATTTCTCCATATCATTATGTGAGAATTATTCAGAAAAAAATATCTGCAACCTGCCTGTGTTGGGTACAATGGCCAACTAAATTCAAGCATTCCATGGATGAAGGCCATGACCCTGGAATACATCAAGAAGATCATCTCAGAAGATATCAGCAATACCTTCCTGGTAGCAGGAGAGAAAATTATTATCACTGCTTACGATCATCCTGACGTAGTCAGCAGTGACCTATTCCTATCTCTCACCAGAAAAGAGATAGACTCGACACTGGCATGCATGCACTGGGTAGAAAAGCTTGAAGCTGACAACCACTACAAGATGTATGTTGATACAGACGTCGAAGATAATGGTACCACTATTAGAATGGCCCAGGCAGATAACAACTCCTTTGTCTTTGGCTATAATTCAGAAACAGACGAGAATATATAGCAGCACGGGTGAAAGAAGAAAGCACCAAGACAAAAGGCAACTGTTCTCTTTTTCAAAAAGATACTTTTGCTTTTCAAAAAAGAAGAAAGTGAAAAACATTTCACCCAACCACTTTTGCTTTTCCCTATCTGACCTCCACCAGCAGGAGCACTCAGAAAAGTAGAGTTCACGGAGTTGTTCTATACATTTTTATGTTTTGAATTCTAGTTTGAGTTCCGCTCCCTATATAAGGAGCTTCAACTTCTCTTAGAAGGCATCGGAAAAAAGGAAGAATCTCATATTAGTTGAAAATTAGAAAATTGAGTAAGAGAGTCTTCTCTCAAATAGAATAGCAGTGTGCTTCCCTTTATGTATAGAGTGTGAAGTAGCAAGCTTTCATTACAAGTAAGTATCTAATCTCATTCTTATGAATAGCTAAACAGCTTTTGCTGTTTACCTGAGAATGAGGCTCTGAATGTTTAAAGTCTGTATGTATATTTAAATAAATAAATTCAGATGGATGTTCACCCACTTCTTTAACTTTATAATCAGCATCATATTTCTACAAGTATAAATGTCATTGTCGCTACATTTAATAATCATCGTTGTCATTCATGTTTCCTTATGCTTACATCCTATAGAAACCTAAAAGTCCTAACAGTATTTTTCATCTGGAAAAGTTCAATTTTAGAACCAAAAATAAGACCAAGCAGCAGTGATTCCGCCTGTTAAAGTAACAGTTAATTAGGCAGGAGGCCGTTAGGTGAAAAACTTGGGCATGTTGAAGGCTAGTCTTGTTTGAATTTTTGTCTAAGAAAGAGTTTTTTTTCGACGAACAATATTATTAAAACCAAGGGTCAACATAGGATACAAAAGGCATGTTTCAGGAAAACCATCTTTTTTAGTCTTTGCTTATCAGCAATAGTGTAATACAAAAGTTTTGGGCAGTTGGGAAAAATAAAAGCGCTTTTCGGATATACGGGAAAAGACCCTTGTACTTTTAATCAAAATGATAAGTTTTTAAGTTACTTTTTAATACGGTCTAGGAATTATTGCAAGCATGGACACTATGCTAGAACATAACCGGTTCCCAAACCCGCTCCAACAGAAAATGGCTCAGCAAGTGATCGATATTTTAGCTCCAACCGCGCGCCAATATATTAATTCTGTTGAGAATATAGATCGCACATGGGAAAAATAGGACCTTGCCTAATGAGTTTATAAGGATTTGGGTCAGTCCATCCATTGTCAATTCGTTTTAGATGTGAACTCCAAATTACTTTATCATGGTATCAGAGCGGGTTATCCCAGGTGTGAATGCTTAACGGTAACACAGGCTCCACATCACCTAATATAAGTTGTCCACATGTATGGTTTGAAAATTCGCCACACCTGCGGGGGCGTGTTGAGAATATAGATCCCACATGGGAAAAATGAGGCCTTGCCTAATGAGTTTATGAGGGCTTGGGTCATTCCATCAATCTCCAATTGGTTTTGGATATGAACCTCATATTACTTTATCAAATTGTAAGACTATATAAGCTGGGGTTTTCATTATTCCCGTGAAGTTTATGTTAACAATGAGTTAGTTGGAGGAGTTAGGACGAGAGTTGATTATCTCTACGAAATCAATATCTTTTTTTTTTAAACCTAACGGCTCTCTCACACGCTCTATTAGGGATTCTGAAGACATTCCTCTCTTCGCGCAATACCTGCATCCCTCCGCCATGTCAGATCCCATCTCCAGTTTCACAGTTGCCTTAGCTCTCAATGACAATGCTCACGTTAATCTGGGAATGGTTGGGGAGGAGGATTTGCAAGACAACCACCTTTTTATGGTGGGACAGCTACTCACACGGCGGCAACCTTACTAGTTTCATTGGTTCTATGTTGACCATATGGCTTATGCGAGGAGGTTTATCAATCAAATCTATTGGAAACTAATTTGTGTTCCAATTTGATTGTGAAACGAATCGAAATCATTACCTGCATGGAGGATATTGGTTCTATCGTAACACTATGCTGCTGCTGGCTCCGTATGACAGAATTTCAGATGTTGAAACAATTCTGATCCACACCCTGGCTAGATTATGGTACATGGTCTTCCTCCTACTCTGCGCAGTAAGCTTTCCATTTCTAAGATTGGATCTGCAATAGTTAGGGTGTTGAGGCTAGACAATCTAGCATTGAAACACAAAGATGATGAGCAGAGAATCAGGTTGATTATCGATACCAAAAGAAGGTTTAGGGTTTTCAGAACCTTTTCTTTTTCTGCATCTGTTGAAGTGGATGTTTCGATTGTGTATGAGAAAGTCAAAGGCTTGTTTTGTGATTGCGGGCTGTTTAAGCACCCAATTGAGGGCAGTGATAAGAAGAGGAAGCGCTGAAGTATGATGCACGGGCGAATGCCGTAGCGAGTCCGACTCTGTTTCCATATGTATGTCTATCTAGGGTTCCTTTAGAAGCAATAGATCTGATGCAGGAGTGGACAAGATCGACAAGTATCTAGTAGCTTCGTAGGAGGTTTTATTTAAATTCAGAGTTATGTAGTTGCTTGTTTTTGCTCTTAATTTTAAAAGGTAGGTGTGCTTAGAGGTACATTTCTCTTGAGTGTGCTTGTTTGGTGTACTCTGTGTAATGACTTATTCTAACAGCCCTATGGGTAGGCCTGGGCATAGTCGGACCGGGTCGGTTACCGGCCCAAACCGAACACCAACCGAAATAATCGGAAATCGCATTTCTGAAACCGAACACCATATTCTTGTTGATTTTGGCCGAATTTTCGATTGAGTCGAATTCTGGAATCGGGGCGGGTCGGTTTCGGTGGGGACAGAGATATCGGAGATCGATGGCTGACCAAGGGAGATGTCGGAGACTCAGAGGGAGATAGGGAGATCGAGAGGTTGACCTTTCATTCAGAGGTTGAGAGACAGAGAGAGAATGAGAGATAGGCTTTTGAAACCATAATCATAAACCACCGATCCAAACCACAGTTCCAAACCATAATCATATTCCATAATCATAGATTTGCAGAGAGATGGTCTCAGTTTTAAACTCAGTATCTATACTCAAGTTTTATACCCATGAAAGTAATTTCTTCACACATACCGGTCTCCAGTCGGAGATGGCTGACCAAGGGAGACGTCGAAGACTCGGAGAGAGATAGGGAGATCGAGAGGTTGACCTTTCATTCGGAGTTTTAGAGAGAATGAGAGTTTCAGAAGCCTAAAGGAAAGTATACAAATGAATGCGGCTGTGTGGGACTGTGGGTGTAGCCTACATTAATTAGGGGTTCTTTTTTGTGGTGATTCAGTGAGGTAAGGTACACTGAAGGAAAGAAAAAAAAAACCTATCAAGTATTGACACACAATCATATTATAATTGCATATATATAAATCCGGTCGGTTCGGTTGTTAAGCGGTCGGTATAACGACCAAAACCGCTTTCGACCCGTTTATATTCGGTTTCGGTTCGGAAATTTTCCTCTTTTTTGTTTCTTCATTCGGTTCGGAAACCGACCCACATTTTTCGGGTCGGTGCGGTTGGAAAACCGCTTTACATTCGGTTATGCCCAGCCCTACCTATGGGCAAACCATTATTGTACTGCATGCTGAAATGCATAATGAGATTGACCTTTTCAACTGAAAAACAAACAATGAGTTAGTTATAAGATACTTGTGTTAGAGTGTGAATTTTATCAACTGTTGTTGTCTTTTGTTAGGTTCAATGTGACAAAACGTATGAACCATTGTAATTTGAGGAGATTGTCCTCATGTATGAACTAGGAGGATAAGGACAAGGATCGTACGATTGTGTTATAAGGTATTTTATTATTTTATTTTAAGAAAAGCGGTGTAAAATCTAACTCAGCGCTCTTACCCAAACTTATAATCAAGAAAAAAAGATACATACCAAAGCGGGTTAAACCAAAATCTTGCCAAGAGAACATACAAAAGTGTAAAGTACAAATGATAATTCAAAAAGAGTTAGGAGTACATAGGATCCTTCAGAAACGGGGGACTAGGCCAAGACCGCTTCCAAAACAAATAAGGTACTAAAAAACAAGAAAGAGGCACTCCTTATCTTTTTTGCTTTTTCCACCCATAAAAACATGGCAATCCTCTCACTATGGAAACCGATAATTTGGAAAACCCAAATAATCAGCTTATAGAAACATATGGAGCTCACTAGGAGGCTTATCATATCAAGTAAACGTTGCATTTGAGATTCCTAAATTTGCCATCTTGTCAGCCACAAGCCCACAACATTACCTTCTCTTTTTGGTGAACTTTAGAGAGACAATTGCAATAACGAATTCTTAAATTCCATGGAGAAGAAAAGACCTAGAAGTATCCACACTAACAGAGTCACCTTCCAACCATAAACAGAACCATCCTCTAGCAAAACTAAATTCGATAGCCAAAATAATAGCATAAATTTCATAATAAAATGAAAAATTTCAGCCAAGCGACTGACAAAAACTCCCTTAAAAGCAACCTGATGTTAGGGAATAATCACGTATATGATATTTAATTTTAACATAAATTTCAATAAGGATTGAAATTAGTTAGATTTCAATATATTTTCTTTCCATTTTTGTGGATTAAATTTAATTTTTGATTTTTCTAATTAACTTGTCAGTGTAAGGTTAACTATCCTTCCATTAATTTTAATAAATTCGTTGAAATAAAAAGTTTTTTTTTTTTTTGAATAAAGGGTTGGTGCGGCTGCCCTCAAGCCTTGATAAATGAAACTGACGAATGCAGGGGGGGCACATTGAGTCTAAACCTCTGATTACAACAAGCATTTAGAGTATTTTCTGAAATAATATCAGAAATCTCTACAGAAAACTTATATTCTAACAAGCACCAACTAACAAAGAGTGCACAATTAGCTACTCCATTTGCTTTAACATAGCAATGACATATCGGAAAGATAATTCGATATGTAACCCGATTACAATATAACATAATTACCAACTTTAGTATAGCTTTCCTCCTGTGTTGCCGCCGAAAAGTATATCCGACGACACTTAGTCTCACCCTGCCACTAGGCGGCAGCGGCCATTTGACGAAGCAAATAACTCGCCACCAACTTAGAGCAGATAAGGCACGTAGAGTGCATACACAGGCATACCATTGCTCCTACACAATAAATGTAGGAATTTATTGGTCGCATAAAGCGCATCCAATCTAAAGAACATAAAGTAAAAAAAACTTCAGGAAATAAAATAGGTTGGGCAGGACCCAAAAAATGGGCCCAAACCCTATCATAGACCCATGAAGCTAAGATATTCCAGCCACAGATTAGGGCCCAACCCACTTCTGAACTAGCACTAGCCTTGGGCCGCCGAAAATGCAGGCCGAGGATGCTGCTACGCCACCATCTAGTAGGAACCACCGTCCTGTTACGGGCAGCATGCGAGTCGCCGCCTACTGACCGTCCCTCAGTCCCTCAATCATCCCCACCACGCCGGTAAGAAAGGCCGCGTCTCCCAAGCACCCACGTCCCCAATGCTGTTCCAAAACACCCATACCAGATCGGAACACGCCGATGCAGCCTGAGCATAACAGGAACCCACCGCTCCGCCATCCACTCAACATCCCCAGGTAACCTCTCCTCCCACCATGTGTACTCCGATCTTGGGAAGATCGACTACAGCATCGCACACCTGTCTCCTGCTCAACGTTACCCTTCCCCGGCCGGGCTTCCAACAGATCTGGATGGCGAACTCATCACCATACAGCCCTCACTTCAACTGGGCATACACCAGTACCAGCCACCACCTGACACGATGACCATGTTGGCCCGTCCGACGCCACTGCCTCGAGGACGTGCCGTCGGGGCATACACTTTTCAAGTAGACCAGTCGCCGCCTAGGGTTTTGTTTTTTGAGAGAACTAGAGAGCTTTTTTTTACCAGATTTCATGGTTTAGAATTACGATATTAATATATTTTCTTTCCATTTTTTGGAACCAATTTTAACTTTTTTTTTTATCAAATTATTTTTACTTTTGTAGGTTAGTATTACAATATAATAATATATATATATATATATCAATTTGGACAAAATATGTACACACACACACCCACACACACACACACACACATACATACATACATACATACTTACTTACTTATATATAAAATATATATATATATACACACACACACACACAGTCCTTCTTGGCTAAGGACATCCTTACCTAAGCTTAGGTACGGATTTCTAGTTTTTGGCCACTTTTCGATCACATACTCACATCTTAACTGTTCAGTTTTTAGGTCCTAATATATAGATCATCTCTGCAAAATTTCAGCCAAATTGATGATCGTTAAGACATTCAAAACTACAATTTACAACAGCGTACACAAACTGTTCCGGTTTGACAGATTTAGTTCGTTCGTATAAATTGCAATTTTGGATGCCTTAACGATCATCAGTTGGCTGAAATTTTGCAGAAAATGAACGGTGAAGATGTGAATATGCGATCGAAAAGTGGCCAAAAACTGGAAATCCGTTCCATAAGCTTACATAAGGATATCCTTACCTGAGAAAGCCTATAAATATATATATATATATATATAAATTTTTTTTTTGGATGAATTATGTATAGGATGGTTCTAGTTGGACCTCCCATACTTATTACACCTCTAATTTACTTTTTAAAATATTTGAAAAGCTAAGTAGACCTTATATTTATCAAAACACCCTTGAACATGAGATACAATAATTTGTTACTCTACTTTTTATCTGTATCTTCAACCACTAGAAGAAGAATGAATCAAATCACATGATATCGCTCTTTTATGAGTATGTCTCTTCTCCACTAAAATTAATCAAAGGCTTGGTTCTCGATCTTGATATGTTGCTAAAATCCCTTTGAATTTGCTAAAAGAAGGATTTCAAGAGTTTTGGGTTGGAAGATCAAGTAATAACTACATCATAATATACAATGATTTAATTTAAGGAAATTCTAAATCAGATTGTATTGAATTTACTTTTGTATTAAATGATAAGTCATCTATAGAAATCATTATTTTTGCTTAGTTGTTTTAGGTAGGTCTCATCAAAAAGCCTGCGGATCAAGTGGGCCGATGGAGGCCTGCCGGCCCTAAGCGCTAAAAGCCCGGCCAGGCCCATTAAAAAGCCCGCAAAAGCCCTCCTAGGTGGGTAGTGGGCCAGCCCGCAAAAAGCCCGCAAAAACCCAACCCACCCTGTAGGCCCAGCCCGTAAAAGCCCGTAAAATATTATATATATATATATATATATATCTGTGTGTGTGTGTGTGTGTTTATATATATATGTAGATATGTGTGTGTGTTTATAAATATATATATATAGACTCATATAGATATATATTTGTGTGTGTGTTTATATATATGTGTTTGTGTTATATATATATCTATATATATGTGTGTGTGTGTGTGTGTGTGTTTATATATATATATATGTAGATATGTGTGTGTGTTTATAAATATATATATATATATATATATTTGTGTGTGTGTTTATATATATGTGTTTGTGTTATATATATATATATATATATGTGTGTGTGTGTGTGTCTGTGTGTGTGTGTGTGTTTATATATATGTGTTTGTGTTATATATATATATATATATCTATATCTATATATATATGTGTGTGTGTGTTTATAATATATATACACACACACACACACATATAGATATATATTTGTGTGTATGTGTGTGGGTGTGTGTGTGTGTGTGTGGGTGTGTGTTTGTGTGTTTATAAACATACATGGAAGGTTGTAGAATCAGTGAGAAAAAATGGCTAGTTGGGTCTTCTTTTACTATCTTCTTCTCCTTGAGCTTGCTATTCTTTTTTGCAATATGTGAAGCTTCCAAATGTATATATATATATAGAAAATATATATATGCATTACCGCATAATAAATATATATATATAGATATATGTGTGTGTCTGTTTATATATATATATATATATATCAATATGTGTGTGTGTGTGTGTGTGTGTGTGGAAGTTCTTATACTTCTATATAAAATATGTGTTAATGTGCATATATATATTCTACATATCGGTTGACCAATCTGATCAGATTCGAAAATATGGTGAAATTGGCTAAATTTTTTACCACACTCATAATTTATTGTAATAAACTCATCCAACGATCGGTTTTTTCATTTTCTTTGAATTGATAGGGGTTGTTCTTTGGAGTGTATGATATATAAATATAGGTTTATAAGAGTAACTACGTTTGACCTAGTTGATCGAATTCGAAACTAGAACCAAATTGGCTGGACTTTCTACAACCACCATAAAACATTACAATCTCTCCATCGAGTGGTTGGTTTCTCCGAATTCATTTTCTACTTCATGGTTGCTTTAGAATGAACCTAAACAATTTAAATGCAATGTATAAGTCATACAACTTTAGGAATAAAATTGGTATAGACCAATGTGTTTGTAATTAAAATTTTTTTTTTTTATCTTATGTCCACATACATCCATTGATTGAATATATACAAACGTGATGTGAAAAAATAAGCACATTTCGCGGTTGTCACGGCATCGGTCAACCAATAAAACATATAAGTGACTATAGTTGACCAATCCGATCGGATTCGAAAGTATGGTGAAATTGGCTAAATTTTTTACCACACTCATAATTTATTGTAATAAACTCATCCAACGGTCGGTTTTTCCATTTTCTTGAATTGATAGGGGTTGCTCTTTGGTGTATGATAATAAATATAGGTTTATAAGAGTAACTACTTTTGACCTAGTTGATCGAATTCGAAACGAGAACCAAATTGGCTGGATTTCTACAACTACCATAAAACATTACAATATCTCTCCATCAAGCGGTTGGTTTCTCCGAATTCATTTTCCACTTCATGGTTGCTTTAGAATGAACCTAAACAATTTAAATGCAATGTATAAGCCATATAACTTTAGGAATAAAATTGGTATAGTCCAATGTGTTTGTAATTAAATTTTTTTTTTTTTTTTTATCTTATGTCCATGCACATCCATCGATGGAATATATACAAACGTGATGTGAAAAAATAAGCACGTTTCGCGGTTGCCACGCCATCGGTCAACGAATAAAACATATAAGTGACTACGGTTGACCAATCCGATCGGATTCGAAAATATGGAGAAATTGGCTAAATTTTTTACCACACTCATAATTTATTGTAATAAACTCATCCAACGGTCGGTTTTCTCAATTCTTTTGAATTGCTATGTAGCTCTTTGGAGTGTATGATGAATAAATTAGATTTATAAAAAATTAGTGTCTTTAAAAATTTATTTATCAATAAATTAGTATCTATATATAAATATAGATTTTTTTTTGTACAATATATTTATATAGATCTGTTATCTTTGGTTGTATTTGATCATTATCCATTGAATTTCCAAAACTTGATTAAAAAAAAAAAATACTTGTGTCTTTAAATATTTATCTATAAATAAAGCCCGCAAGGCCCGGCCCAAAAAAGCCCGCAAGGCCAAGCCCGGCCAGGCCCGAAAAAGCCCTCAAGGCCTGCTTTATATGGACGGGCTTGGATTCTTTGATTTTTAATAAAGCCCGGCCCGGCCCGCAATTATTTAAAAATATAGCAAGGCTCGGCCCATTGACGACCCCTAGTTTTAGGTAAATTATAAAACTATATAGGCTGTGGGGTAGGGGATTTATTGTCCTGTTTTCTTGGTGCCGTTGTGGGGAAAGGGCAACAGCTATTCAGAGGAAGGCAGGTGGTGCTGGGGGTGATCCGGCCAGAGCTCGGACGATCGCCTGGTATTGAAGTGCAGGCAGCAGTGAAAAGGGATTCCAGTCAGCGCGAATCAAATAGGATCTCGATCTGGTTTGGCTTATGTGGTGCTCCGAGGAGGTGGCTAGTTGCGCAGGTTCCTTGTCGGCGAGATGGGGATGGTGGGCGGAGGGAGGGACGGCGAGCGATCTATTCGTGCATTGTTGGTCGCGCCAGAGCTGCTGATGAGGGTAGATCAGCACTTACTGCAAGCTAGTGGTGGAGATACACCTACAGGCCTCATACTTGGCTTGGGCTTGGTAATTGTTGGGCCTAGATTTTGGCCCAAGACCCATACTATGTTTTTGTTACTTTTTATAATTTTTTAGAATTAATTAAATGTGGCTTAATGCCAAAAATAAATCCCTGTCATAGATTGGCAGGGTGAAGTGGGTGTTGTCCCGGTATGCACACTTTGTGTGCTTTGTCTAGCCTAGCGAGGTGGCGAGCTGTTTGTTTGATCAAATGGACACAACCACCTAGTGGCATGATGAAATCGAGTGTCGTCGGATTTATTTGCGTACGGCAACATAGTGGGAAAGTTGTGATATTTGTAATTATGCTTCTTCGTTATAGAGTTATCTTTCCGGTATGTCAAACTAAATGGAGTAACCATTTGTGCACTGTTTGCTAATTGGTGCTTGTTAGAATACATAGATTTTATGGAGAATCCTGACATTATTTCAGGATGTTCTGTTTATGCTTATTATAATATGGTTCAGGTTTTATGTCCCCCCCCCCCCCCATGTATTCTGCATTTTCATTAGTCAAGGTTTGAGGGCTGCCGCACCAGCCCCATTTCAAAAAAAAAAAAAAAAAAAATTTGGGGGAGGTAAGAAGAGTTTTTTTTTCTTCCAATTTTTCTCTTTTTGTCTTTATTTGTCTTTTCATATGACTTCACAAAATCTATTCAGAATTAAAAAAAGTTGGAGGTCCAACTAGAACACCCCTTACACACACACACACACACACACACACACTAGCAGGACTCACCTATTATGTGTGTGGAGACAAGTTAAACGTACTGGATAAACTTTTTATACAACTACCACATTTTCTACTATTTTTTATTTTTATGCTTTTATTTTCTATTTTACAATTTATTATATTATCTCTATTGATTAATTATATTTCAAAGTTTTTTAATATATAAGGGTTAAATTAGTAAAAAAAATTCAATTTTGGAGAGCAAACTCTCTTCTCTTAATAATAGTATAGATATAAATATAACAAAAAAAAGGAAAAAAAACTAAAACAATATTTTTTTTAGAAGAAAACTAAAATAATTTAGAATCTTTAGATTTTAGAATGATAAGATAGTCTTTTTACTCAAAACTTACATGACATGTTTTGGCAAATAGGTGATGTATGTGTGTAGGTGACATAGTATGCGCATGACATCTGAAATTGAGGCCACAAATCCTAAGCCTCATTGAGGCCACAAATCATTTTCCTACCACAGAATGAACATCACGTGCATGTTCTACCAGAAATAAGTGATGTATCTCTAACAAGATTGAGCCGATTTGAATCTATGAAACATATATATATAACTGTCACATAAGTTGGAGTAAACTGATTCGTTGTTCGTTTCCTTTAGATTCCATGCATTTGCTTAAATAAGAATAGCACAATCAACAGTATCTAGTACATGAAGTTTGATAGACATCAGCTAAATACTGAAGTCTATTTCAGTAAACAACCAATGTCTCGTTAAGTGATCTCTAATATCATGCTTTTAGACATCGGTCAATGGCCGATGTCTAAACATATTTAGACAACATAGATTTTCAAGAAAACGATATTCTATATATACTATAAACCTATGACTACCTAGATTATCGATGTCTAAGCTCCGACTTCTAATGTCTCATATTATTTTAACATTAGCGAGTTGTTTTCATCTAGTGTGTAACCCTGAAACCAAATCGGTTTTTCACTTATATTTCATGTCTAAGAAGAATTTTACACCATGAAATGCATTTAAACCTGTTGTTATCCAGTCTTTTGGCATCCTTTTTTATCTTCAATTCTTACTGTAGAACTAAAAACTTTAATTTGTACTTCAAAGCATGATTAATACAACCGTTACATATTAAAACCGTTACATATTAAAAGAGCTCTTCTTATTTCTCATATCGAGCATTTTATCTATTAGCACAAAAAACAAATACAATAGAGAGGGGGACATAAGACCTGACCTCTTAGTACAAAAAACATAAAGAACTTACATAATGGAAAGCACTAAAAGTTCAATGGATCAAAATTAAATAAGTTGGCTATCCAAATCAAATTGCTACCTAATAATTAATATAATTAGAATGTTACATGTATATATAAGAACCCTTGGGGATGAGAGAAGAACAGCTCTTCCTTGCACAAAACAGAGCAGAAAATCCTCATTGTGCAAATCCAACAGAGAAGCAACCCTTCCATGCATGCATCCTCTAGTGAAACCAATGAACCAACTAGTATGGTGGATTTTTCAATGGTGACCAAAAAAAAAAAAACCAATACGCTCTTATTTATTTCAAAAGAAGCACTAATTATGGCTCTTCTTTAGGAAATGTAATGGGATCACCATGTAAGAAGCACATTGATATTAGAAATTTTTTTTTTATGTGCCATTAAAAAAACACGACTACCAAGAGTGGTACTTAGAAAATACCCCTCATACAGAACACCCATAAACAGAGCACTGAAACAATAATACCTTGGTCAATTTAGCTTCCAGATCAGCTGAACATTATTGGCCAACGACATCCTGTAACACAACATTTTTGTTGGGATTGAGGCACCAAACATTGCTTTTTCCTGGATTTAAAGTAAATTCCAAAAAAATTTAATGACGCCACAAGTGTAATATCTATAGAAGTAAACCAAAGAACATAAGAAACTTCTAAATCTATTTACTAAAAAAAAAAAAAATGCTGACAACTTCACACCAAAAATAAAAATACTGGCAACTTAAGTTCATCAATCTAGCTTCATAGTGTAATGTCAATTACTACATTTAAACACAAAGTTGCAGTGTCTATTGCAAGAGCCAGTGGCTACAAAAGATAATAAAATAAAGCATATGTTTTGTCATCGTCAAAACACTTTGTAAAAGATGTTTTCGATCTACACTATGGAACATGCTATGTTTCCCAAACAATAGCTTAATAGCCCGAACCAAAATAAAATGGTCAACAATTTAAGGACACCACATTTATTGGCCCTATCAGTTTAAGTAGGAAAAAAACAAGTAGACCTGCAATCGCATTCGATCGAGGCCAAAGAAGGCACAATACCACACTTGAACACATACAATCTTCCAAAGGAAGCCAGCAGTGCAAAGATGTGATGAACATGAAATGGAGATGAAAGGCATATTCGCCTCCTCCTACGAATTAGGAATTTAGGATGCAGTATTACCTCAGCAGGAGGAAGAAGTTAAAAGCCAAAGTGCAAACAAATATTTTTGCAAAACAGCTCAATACCTTTTGACAAAGGTAGCCTCTACTTCCAAGCAAGCGGCATGCTATTTGTGTAGCTGAAAAGAACTGAAGCTTTTGTTCAGAATCACTTAGAGCCTTATATGTCTTCTTGTGTTTTCTATCCTCTTGCACTTTAAAATCTCCCTGAAAAGCAAGATATGAAAAGCTTACTTCCAGAGCCAATTCATCAATCATTCCTCTATCATCATAACCAGAAAAGAGTGCAGGAACTTGCATTCTGAGCTAAAACAGCAATGCAAAGTCCAGGGAACAATACATTAGTTACGTCCAGGCATCTTGATCACAAATTCACTTCATGTCTGTACTCATTAGAATGGTTTGAATGAGATGCTTATAAACATCAGCAATAGATGAAGCACTATACCTATCAGTCAATAAATACTAAAGCTCAAGTCTAAAATTATATTAGGTATCTCATGAAACATCAATGTCAATGTTTTGTTCCATACTTTCTCCTTAGTCTTATAGAGCACCAAATTAAAACAGCTAAATGAGGTTATGCACTACTCAACTACACGTCTGAACTTTACACTAAAATCTTAAACCCCCCTAAAACCATGTTGATGTGGAAAGATAAAGCCAAACCATATGGTGGACTTTTCAATGGTCACCAAGAGAATCAAAAAATTAAAAATTAAAAGAAGAGTCTTTTGTTCCATATAAGTTAACTAGCAGACAAATAAGACAATAGTGGTGGAACCATTAAGATGACATATAGGAATGAAATACAAACACATAAGAAGTGTCATATCGATGGCAATTCACATTCAGAGATGACTTAATTGTCATCTGTGAAATCTGTTCAAAAGCAAATAAATTCCTGAGACCCATAAGAGATAGGCCCCTTATCATGAATGGGGTAAATTCAATCAAATACATAATCTTCTTAGTAAACTTACAAAGAAGAGAGAAAATCTGACCCAATAGGATATTAAAAGTGCGACAGAAAGCTTTTGACTCCGCACCAAACGCCTTGACCTCATGTCGTATATCTCAATTTCAAATGACCCTGGGAAATCAAAGCAAACTTGCAGAAACTATGAAAATTCAAACCCTAATTACTCCAAAAGAGGTGATGAATATATAGAAGAAAGCCTAACTACCGAATTAAAAGAAGGAAAATTCTAGTGTATGTTAATGTATGTTATAGATTAACTTTTTTGAATATTTTAGGCCGTTGAATATAATTAAAATGTGAATATATCTAACGGTTCAGAATATTTAATAATTGTAACCTGTTTTATCCATTAGCCTAAATAAACAATTTTTTTTGGGGAAAAATTCTAAATTATATATCCAAACAAAACCATACATTTGTTTTCTTATTATTATTAAAATAAAATAAACTAAAAACTGTACTTTGACGTTGCCCTACCTAATTTCTTTCTTTTTCTCAGATTTCCATTTTTCCCTCTTTCTGTCAATTCATTTTACCCAGAATTCGAAATTGAATTGCTCCATAAGGAATGGCTCATCAATCATGAATAGATATAATTCATCCTCTTACTAGATACATGAGATTTTAATATGGATGTAACCGGTCCTTCAAAGAGAACAAAAACCTGAAACCTCTCTAACAAGCCTCGGGTAAGATGGTTCCTCCTCATGATCATCCACTCAGTCGTAGTAAATTATTGAGGATTAATTAAATAGTCAATTATGATAATGAAGCTTGAAAGAAGAAGAAGGGGAAGGGGAAGGGGAAGGAGGGGGGGGATCCTCTATCAAAACATTCAATACCTTCAGTGTCGGCTGTTTTAACTTTTTTTTTTTTGAAATGAAACACTTCACTATTACAAGTTTGAGAACCATGTTACTAATTAAACAACTAATTGTGGTAAAACATGTCAATCTAGTTGTTACAAGTGCTAATACTTCACTATTACAAGTTTTCATAATCACTTTACTAATAAAACAACGAATGTGTTGCTATACTAGTAAAACTTCATATATTTAAGTAAATTTGCGGTGAGTCCTTTATGGTGTAATAAAGTTGTCTATTTTGTAACTACTATCATTTAGGAGTTATTTACTTATTTGACGATGTTTTTTTTATATTTTTTGACAATTGAGGTCCAAAGTAGTAACCAAGGTTGTATTTGTGGTAATTCTTCAATATTACAAGTTTGACAACGAATTGTTGTAGAAGTAGTAATCAAACTCTTATTTGTGGTAATTTTTTATATTACAAGTTTGAGAACCATTTTACTAATGTGACAATTGTTGTCAAAGTGGTAAAACTTTATGTATATATTGTAAATGAGACGCGAATCCTTAGTTGTGTATTAAAGTTCTCTATTTTGTAACTAATACTTTTCTTGTGTTAATCTCATCATCTATGAGATAATTACTCGTCTGACAATGCATTTTACTATAAATTACAACAATTAAGGTGTAAAGTGGTAATTATGGTCATATTTATGATAATTACTTGAAATATGATTCCATTTACCAAAAAAACGATCACTTTACCAATGTTACAACAAATGTTTTGTCGATATGGTAAATGATCATATTAGACCTAAAACTTCTCAAGTCCTTATTCTTGTAATCTAGTTGTTATTTTTGTAACTAGAGTCATTTCTTTTGTAAATTATATCTTCGATGAGATACTTTACAACAAACCACCATATTTGACGTATTTAGTGATAATTATAGTTGTAATAAAAATAATTATTATATTTACGATATTTATTACAAGTTTTTAAACGAGTTGCGTATAAAACAATTAATAGGTACTTAGTATGGTAATTTTTTTTAAGTACACATGTCAAATTATAAGTGGATAACCTGTTGACCTATACAACAGGTTTCCCCAATTAATTTAATTTAATATATATTTATTAAAAAGTTGATGTATGACAAACATCAACACACCTTAGACTTACCCTTAAAAGAAAAGGCAATAAAAAAAATGACAGATTCGAGAAAACCATAATAAAAAGGAATAGCATCTGAGATAGTAAATCACATATGAATTAAAGAAATTAACAATAAAAAAAGTTATAATAGAAGAGGAAACGTACATCATCAAAGAGGACGAAGTCGGTTGTTTCATTGTGCTTGGGTTGGATTCCTTTATAACCAGAATTCGGTCTTCTGAATTTTTTTTTTGCCTTTGACAATTGGAGAGAGCGAGAGAGATACGTAAACGAAAGAAGGGAGAAATTCTGGCAATAGATCAGTTCAGGTCTTCAAGACGTGGGAATTTGGTTTTTTTCTTTTTTTCTTTTATCGTGGAAAGTGGGAAGTTTTCATTCTCCAAAAATTTGAATAAAGCAACGTGCTCAGTTTTTCTATATTTTGAGGTTCCCACAATTCAGATTTTTTTATATATTATTTTTGTTTTTTATATCAGCTGCTGTAAGGCCCGATGTGTATGGTCATGCTAGACATCAGAAATAAGAGAATGCGATGTTATAACATCAGATTTCGGTTAACCTGATGTCAATTAGGTGATGCCTGTGAAGGGATTTGTAGTAGTACACCAGTCACTAGGATTGTCATATGATCAGTCATCTATAGTTAGTAAAGTTGAGAAGAGAAACGATTTTGTCATTTGAAAAGTTGTCATGATTTTAAATGAACCGTTACTTTCCTGCAGTGTTAGATTCATATAAATAGGTGTGCATAAGCATCAAAGTACTCATAGGTCCATATTGCAGTATTCCATTTTACAAAGTGCTTGAATGGCAACCTCCAGTTCCTCTAGCACTACGGTTAATTTGAAGCTCATGATTGATAGAAAGCGCAAAAAAGTATTGTTTGCTGAAGCAGGTAAGGATTTTGTGGATTTTCTCTTCACTCCTGTCTTTGCCTGTTGGCACTGTCATTAGGCTCGTCTCTAAGGATGGAATGGTTGGTTGCTTAGGGAAACTTTACGACGTCGAAAATCTCAACCACACGTACACACGTACATGCAGCCAAATCTCAACAAGGATGTCCTTCTAAAACCTAGGGCACCAGTTGGTGGCTCTGATAATGTTTTTCTTCCTTTGTTGACCAAAAATGAATCAAATGCTAAGAAGTTTTACGTGTGTAAGCAGTCAAGCTGAGCATACCCGGCCGGCCCTGCAACTATATGTGTCCGATGACCCTAAAGCCATTTGTCCGAAGTGTCATGGCCCCATGTCCAACCCGGCAAGGTATTTTGCTCCACCAGCGACTACGGGAGAAAGGGCGACCCATGGAGGCGGCTATGTGAGAGGCGTCGTTACGTACATGATAATGGATGATTTGGAAGTAAAGCCTATGTCCACCATTTCAAGTATAACTCTGCTTAACAACTTCAACGTTAAGGATGTTGGTACCCTTGAAGATAAGGTGGTTCCTCTAGACATGGATAAGGTTTGAATTCCTATATTAATTTATCTTAATGAATAACTGTGAATAACTAGTATAATTGCCCGCTTCAAATTTTTGTTCTATAGTTTCAATCGGATTCAAAGTAGCCACTCCTTAATTAATTAACTTATGCATGTTTGCATTATTACTGCACAGAAACCTAAAATATTGTACAGTACTATTCTAGAAACCGCATCAAATTAACAACGTCAATTTGTACTATACATGTTAATGAACTTTGTTAGGATAAAATATTCTTAGTCGGGATCATTCAAACGTTATTATTAAGCACCTTCACTCTGTTGAAAATTTTTCTTTTATTATTGGCGTGCAAAGGTATCCAAAAATTTACATATGTCTGTATATATACACACAATATATATATATATATATATATTATGTGTATGTGCATGCATGCATGTATGGCTGTATGCTAAAGATGCATTTGTATATTGATTGTTAGGGTTTGAAATTGCTGAAGAAATCATTGCAGTCCAAGTCAGGAGACAGGAGTTCTCAACTTCTCACGAAAGTGTTCCTTGGGAGGAATATTTAAAGATGCTTGAACAAGTCAGTCAGACTAGCTTGAAGTGTCGAAGCGGAATGGCATTCTGAATTAATCTTTTACGTGCACGGATATGTTTATTTTCTTTGTCCCTTTAGAAACTCTAGAGAAAAGGAGAGAGGAAACGTTGGGAATAACCTTTAGAAACCCTAGAGAAAAAGAGAGAGGAAACGTTGGGAATAACCTGTGCAGACTTTTTCAAGTCTTGCACCCCTGCTTTTCAGCACGGTACGTAGAGTCAACAAATTTTAGATTACATAATAGTAGATTACAATACCCTGATCAGTGCAACTATATACAATATTTCCTCTTGGCTCAGTTGTTGCTTTGGTTGTTTAGGCTCGCCTGATTTGGGCCTTGGTCTTTGCTATTTATTTATTTAATTTTTTTTTTTTGAATAGGATTTGATGTTATTAGATATCAAAACCATGAAAACAGGCCAGAGTCTAACAGAACTTACATAAGAAAACCTGGACAAAAATCGGATAACCTATCTAAGCCACTTTAAACTCATTAAAATCTAAAGGGACGCTCGCTAAACAGCAAGTCCAAACTAAGCAAGAGTAGTCTCGCTCTCTAAGGAAGAAATATTCATCTAGTCTAATCTGCCAATCATGTAATTGTGGTACAAATATCAACTAGAAACGTCTTAGAAAGGCCTATAGAAATTACTCCTACTTCAAAAGGCTTGAGTCCAGAATGTCTAAAAGCCGAGATAGCTTAAGAGAGCGCTAGTCCCTTCCCCTTAGGGTTGGAACCGATACCATCCTCAGCCTCCTCAGTAGCCAACAACCTCGGAAACAGGTTGCTCCTTGGGCTATTCTTGAAGGTCTGCAACCCTTCTCCAAAGTTGAGCCCCCCACAAATAGGCCCAGTCATCAATAATGGCCCATGGAAAGTAGCCCCAAGAAACTCCGGCCCAGAAGCCCAAATCAACCCGGTCAAAGTCAACCCTAGTTCAAAACTAGGGTTTGGCGCCGGTTTTTTCGGATCTTCCCCCTAGCTTGCCGCCACAGTCACCAGCGCTGCCAGACCAGTCCTCCGCCCCGATCCGGCCACCGCCGACGCCATCTTGGCCTTTCTACCGCCGTCCCAAATCCACCCTGCTGGAGAGCATAAACCCATCACAAAGATCCTGATATGGGCCCAAAAGAAGCCCAATAATTTGGCCATAACTGATCTGTACACCCATCTCCCGTTAGACACCCAGCCACGACGTAGCATTAATTTGGGCCTTGATCTTTGCTCTTTATTGTCTACATTCCTAGTTTTTTTTTTTTTTTTTTTTTTTTGGGATTTGGCTCTTGGAAAACTCCTTCTGTGTTTAGTTTGGTTTTTGTTTGTGTATTTGGTTCCAACCCAGTTGCTGGGTTTGGTTGTAAACTTTCTTTGGTTTAACGCAAGTTTGATAGCTTATTCGGCAAAAAAATATAAAAAAAATAACAATAAAAACTGATAATTGCGAGACTCGATGGTACTATATGATATACACACTGAAAAATAATGAGTTTTTCTATTAGGACCTCCATATTTGCTCATTGGACCTCTCATCTCTTTACACCTCCTATTTGCTTTTTAAAAAATAAAATTTGCTAAATAAACCTCTTTCATGTACCTAACTTAACCTTACTCATAAAAGAAAATTTTTGGGAGCATTAAAGATGAGTTAGTGCTCCCATAATTATTTATTTACCATAAAATAAACTTGACATTGTTCAAAAAAAATTTTGAGATAATTATTGAAAAAGATAATGTTGTTTTAGGGAAACGAGAATTGAGAGGAATTCGCTGTGTATTTCATTGATAATAGAGGCCTCTTTATATAGAGGATTACAATGCATAGACTCTCAGTCATACAAGGAAAGTAATCGTACATTGAATAGGAATCTAGATCCTTCTAAATCAACCCTATTACCACTAGGTCAAGTAACCTAGAGTTTGGGCCAAACACAAATTAGGGTTTACTTGAACACTCCTCCTTGTGTTGCCCAAATGCGGTGCTTCTCTCGTTGCCTCGTTAAAAACCTTACCGAGTAACAAAATCCAGTGGGACAAAAATAACCTCGGTCGAAGGGGAAAAAGAGCACAACACACCCTTCACGCCTCGAGACGAACATGTAGACATCTCCCCATGATGTCTGCGCCTCCCCCTGATGACTACGATCATGGGAGTTTAGATCATTTCCGCAAGCCAATTCTTGCCACATGTTTCTCGAACGTGGATTTGGGCAATGACTTAGTAAACAAGTCTGCCACATTGTCCTCAAATCGAACCTGGTTCACTTTGATCTTGAGGAGCTTCTGTTGTTGCTGATTGTAGAAGAATTTGGGCGATATATGCTTGGTGTTGTAGCCTTTGATGTAGCCTTGCTTCATTTGTTCAATGCAAGCAGCATTATCCTCATAAATGCTCGTTGGCTTATCTGTGGTAGACTTCAGACCACAATTGCTTCGAACATGCGTAACTATGGATCGAACCCATATGCATTCACGAACTGCTTCGTGAAGAGCAATAATCTCTGCATGATTCGAAGAGGTAGCGACTAAGGTCTGCTTTGTAGACCTCCAAGATATCGCCGTCTTTCCTACGGTGAAAACATAACTAGTTTGGGAGCGAACTTTGTGTGGGTCAGAGAAATACCCAGTATCAGCAAAACCTTCCAAAACACTTATATCGTTTTGGGATGGGGAGAGGGAATGTAGTCCACCATGTGTGGAGTCCCTAGTACCTGATGGGTCTGAATCCATCTTCTCTCTCTAGGGATCGTACCACTTAGGCATCGAAAGCTATCTTCAACACCAGTCCAATGGCGTCGTGTTGGCGCAGAGCTATATCTAGCTAGCAAGTTCACAGCAAATGAGATATCCGGTCTTGTGCATTGTGCTAAGTACAATAATGCGCCTATTGCACTTAGACAGGGCACTTCTGCCTCTAGCACTTCTTCATCGTCATCTTTCAGACGGAATGGATCCTTCTTTGGATCAAGACTACGGACGATCATTGGGGTGCTTGAAGGCTTAATCTTGCCAGTGTTGAAGCGCCTAAGCATCTTTTGGGTATAAGCTGATTGATGAATCAGGATACCATCTCTACAGTGCTCAAGTTCCAAACCGAGGCAAAACCGTGTTTTCCCAAGATCTTTCATCTCAAACTCGGATTTCAAGTGTTCAGCGGTTTCCCTTAACTTTTTAAGGGTGCCAATTATGTTCATGTCATCGACATAAACTGCTACTATTGAAAATCCGGAACTTGTCCTTTTTATGAACACACATAGGCATAGTTCGTTGTTAACATATCCCTTTCCAATCAAGTAGTCACTTAGACGGTTATACCACATCCGTCCGGATTGTTTCAATCCATATAGTGAGCGTTTCAATCTAATCGCAAACGCGCTCCGTGGTTTAGAGCCACTTGATTTGGGTAACTGAATTCCATCTGGAATATTCAAGTATATCTCTGCATCTAGATCCCCATATAGATACGCAGTAACCACATCTATAAGCTGCATGTTTAGTTTTTCAGAAACTACCAAACTGACAAGGTAGCGGAACGTTATAACATCCATTACGGGAGAATATGTCTCCTCGTAGTCGATTCCAGGGCTTTGTGAGAAGCCTTGCGCCACAAGGAGAGCTTTGTACCCTATAATGTCATTTCTCTCATTATGCTTTCTAACAAATACTCATTTGTGACCAACTTGTTTGGTGTTGGGCAGTATTGGCATAACTGGTCCGAATACCTTTCTTTTCGTTAGAGAATCAAGTTCTGCCTAGATCGCTTCTTTCCATTTTGGCCAATCAGCTCTACGTTGGCATTCATCAATGGAGCGTGGTTCGATGTCATCGGTGTCAATAATCTCACGCGCCACTGAATACGCGAAAACATCATCAATGATGATGGAGCTTCTTTCCCACGTCCCATGTACACTAGTGTAATTCACAGAGATCTCTACGTTCTCACGGGTAGGTTCTGACATTGAGGCGTCCCCCAATGATGTCTCTTGGACATAACCATAATCCGGAACTTTCTCATGGGACTGATTTTGAGTATCGATGATCAAAAGATTTGTTTGTGCCTCATTCGCTCTCTTTCTAGGGCGAGTATCCTTCGAACCAATTGGTCTACCACGCTTCCTTGCGGGACCTGCGGCCATAGATGCCACATCATTGCCATGTTGGGCAATGACGCCATTTCCTGGTGTCACAGGAGTGGCGTGATGTCTAGTATTTGGGACATCAATCCTTGCAGGCACGTTTGCAGTTGGTATGTGTGATCTCGTCACTTTGGCGACATCAGAAAACACATTAGGCAGAGTATCAGCTACGTTCTGGAGCTTGATTATTCTTCGCACTTCAAGTTTGGACTGTGCGGTATGGGGATCGAGATGAGACATAGTGGGGACAGACCACGACAATTCCTATCATTCCTGTTGAACATTTGTGTTCTTATCTCCCCCTAACGATGGGAAGACTGTCTCATCAAAGTGACAATCCTCAAATCTAGCGGTAAAGAGATCGCCTATCAAGGGTTCATGATAGCGGAAGATGGTTGGAGATTCATATCCAACATAAATGCCCATTCGTCATTGTGGACCCATCTTAGTACGCTGTGACGGCGTAATAGGCACATAAATAGCAAAATGCGTAAGTGCGAGATATCAGGTTCGTACCCAGTCACTAGCTGTAACGCATAATAAGATTGGGTTGCAGTGGGTCGTAGACGAATTAGCGTCGCTGCATCCAATATTGCATATCCCCAAGCAGAAACAGGGAGATTGGTGCGCATAACCAATGTCCAAGCTATCATCTGTAGTCGTTTGATAGCGGCTTCTGCGAGACCATTTTGGGTATGAACATGGGGAACTGGATGCTCTACATCAATCCCCAGTGACATGCAATAATCATCGAACATTTTTGTTGTAAACTCCCCAACATTATCAAGTCGAATTGACTTAATAGAATGGTCAGGGTAGTGAGCCCGTAGACTGATAATCTGGGCGAGGAGTTTAGCATAAGCAGCATTTCGAGTGGACAACAGCGCGACATGTGACCAGCGTGTCGATGCATCAACCAATACCATAAAATATTTAAAAGGTCCCTATGATGGTTGAATTGGTCTACATATATCCCCTTGGATTCTTTGTAAGAACGGAATGACTATTTTAGGATCCTTTATGTAGGACGGTCTTAGTCCTAGTTTCCCAAAGGAACAAGCTTCGGAAAATGAGCGAGGGGCCTTAGAAGCAACCAATAAGGATTTTGGTTGGGCCTGAGCATTCAGAACGCTATTAGAAGCAAAATGTGTGACTACATCTCCCATTATGGCGTTAAAGCCATGGAAATTGGTGTGTGTGGCGTCATGGCCACCAGGAGGAACAATCATGGCGTCATGCTCATGGTTGGCGCCAATGATGGCATCATCACATGGGACTTGGGCAGCCTTATGGCGCCTCAAGACCGCTGCAGCGCTAGAAGCTGCAATCGTTGCGGTCTTGCTAAGTCCAGGGATCAATTTTCGATCCTCGCTTCTTCTCACTCTGAAGAATGGATGTCTGTATGAAGTATTTAGTATACGGAGCATCATATCACAACTAGGGTGTCCTAGTCGATCATGCCAAAGTCAATATGTGTCCGAATCCAAGAGAGCTTCTCTTATTATATTATTGGATTCAATAGGTCGAATTGTAGTGACATAGAGTCCACTAGATTGACACATAAGCTTATCTAAGATGCACTTTCATCCGCAGTCATTCGAGGTAATGCAAAGGAACTCTATTCCGTTCTCACTGTGCGTTTCCGCATGGAAATGCACAGAATCCGTTGGCTCTTATATCTTTAAAGCTCAATAAGGTCCGATTTGCCTTAGGAGCGTAGAGAGCTTCAATGACTTTAATCAAGGTGCCATTTGGTAATAGGAATTGGGTCATTCCATGTCCTTGAACTAAACATAATGGCCCAGCCATCGTAGTCACAGAGGAATATGTAGGCAACATCTCTAAGAATAATTGCCTATGTCATAGAATGGTATGCGTAGTCGCACTATCCGCAAGACATTGAAGTTCATGCATTCCTAGAAGAAAAGCTCGCAATTAAAAAGGAGTCATAAAGAAAAGAACTAAACTTTTATTAATAAGTCAAATGGAATTACATCATCGTTTCTTTAACTAAAGGAAATCTAATCCAATGAACTAGCTAATGCAAAACAATGGTAGTCGTCTAACTCCTTTCGGTAATTCCAATGCAAATGTGACCAGGTGAGTAGAAAGATGTCGGTGAGCAAAGCTCACTTAAGTACCACTTATCTCAAAACCTTCCTAGACATCACATGTACATTGAGTACGCCTACTTTGAAGAAAGATTAATACCATTGGCATCTACTACAAAATTAATATGGCAATTGCCTACATCTCTTAGAAAATAAAAATACTTAATCAAAATCGCCAGTTTCTGGGTCTTGATTCTTGTAGTCTTCCACCCTTAAATCCAGATCGCCATCTTGATCTTCTTGTTCCATGTTATTTGCCTCCCTTGCTTCACGATACATCTTGTATGCGTTTGCAACATTTTGGGATGCGTTACACGCTCTTACCCAATGTCCAGGTAGTCCACATCTGAGACAAGCATCTTTATGGTCAGGTTCCCTTGATCGAGGCGCTTTGGGAGCGCTTTGAGGACGGTTGTTACGCTTGGTGGCGTCACCACCATAACCGGAGGCTTGGCCTCTCTCTCTCTTCACACGTTTACCTCCACGGTTCCGTGCACGCCTATCTTGGGGGTTTCCTTCCTCTTTAGGGCGAGAATATGGACCAGAAAGTCCAGAAATGTCCCTATTCTTAGGGTTTCGCTCCTTGCGTCCTCCCTTGGAGGCGCGACTATAATTAGACTCCGGATTTGACTTGGTTCCCACGGGTCTAGAGTTATAGTTCTTCACAAGTATGTTGTCGTGCTTTTCAGCTACATTCATGGCTCCAATTAGCTCATGAAATCTTGTGATGCGTCTAGAATTAACATCAATCTGATAGTTTTTGGCTACCATTAATGCAGAGACGGGGAAGGTAGAGAGAGTCTTCTCGATCAACATCGTATCAGTGATTTTCTGTCCACAAAATTCCATCAAAGATTTGATACGAAGTGCTTCTGAATTGTAATCAAGTACAGACTTGAAATCATAGAAGCGGAGGCTATGCCATCTCACTTCTAAGTCTGGAAGCAGGGAATCACAGACGTTGCCAAAACGCTGCTCAAGTTCAACCCATAGCTTTCTTGGGTCTTCCTCATTGAGGTACTCATTTTGGAGCGCGTCATTCATGTGCCTTGTCATGAGAATGATGGCTTTTGCTTCATTAGCCTCTCTTGTAGCTCTATTTGCTTCAAAAGCAGCAGCTTGTTGAGGAGTAAGCACGTCCTGACTTGGCTCTTGGATCGTACTCAGGATCCGTTCAGCCTTAAGATGCTGGCGCACATCATGGATCCACTTGTGATATCCTGCGCCTGTTGTCTCTAGTGGAGCGAAGGTTAACTTATTCAGGTTACTGTGAGCCCCGGAAAAATGTATCAAGCTTAACGGAGATCGTACGCGAAACTATTCAACGATCTCGATAAAGGTCAAGATGCTCGAGGAAATTTTCAGAAATTTTCATAAAGTGAAATCCTCAATTTAGGAGTTGGATAATAAAGTACACGCACGACGAGTTCGTGGAAATTTTCATAGGATTTTTCGGATACCCGAGCTGTCTATAACTATTTTCTGAAGTTTAGGAATTATGGAAATTCATTTTAAATAAAAAGAAAAGCTCTGGTGTGATCTGGACCGTTAAAAGTCCACCGCATGATCAGCACCGTTCGTTTTAATTGAAATCAGGCTATAAATAGCCCTTTGATAGGATCAGCGTCCCAAATTGTTCCAGAACACATCAGAAGCCTCGACCCGTTTCTCCAGCCCATCGACCCGGTGACTGAACCCGATCGAAACTTCCCTCGTCCGGCGAATTCACAGCGGCGCACCGGTCATGCTCGATGCGTCTTCTCATCGTGGTTCCTCCTCTGGTCACGGATCGTCCATGCATGGAGTAAGAAGAGAGAATCGAAGCGCAAAAGCTTCAGGTTTTTCGGCGAAGCTTCTGCAGTTTCCGGAGATCGTCGGGGTTGTGTGAGGTACCGAAATTGATCCCCTCGTCATGGTCTCCACGTTAGTCTAATTAGTTTTTCAATACGATCGATTTTGACTGAACGCCGGCAGCTTTTCCGGCGCTTTTGGACTTGGTTTTTGGCTAGGCTGCATCTGCAGATGAAGGTTGACCTTGTTCATCACCGAGTTTCAAAAATCTTTGCGAGTTGGATAGAGAGCTTGGGTTACCAGAATGTGCACCGAGGTATCAAACTGAGAAGGTTGCCGATTCCAGACCTTCACCGGTGCAGATTGGGTTTTGGTACTGTACTGGACTCGACAAAGGTAATTGTGAAACAAATTTGAAGTTATGTGTTGCTTGGTAATTCGATTGTCGTGTTTTGGTTATATAAGTATGGATCAAGTTTGATTGTAATCAGAGGAATACATAATTGATTTGTGGTGGTTTTGGTTGATGCTATGCAATAGACACTCCTTGATTTTATGTTTGAGCTTAACGAATTGTCATTGTTGTGGTGAGTTGAAGTTATTTTGATTTGGGAAGGATGTTGGACGAGTTGGTGAATCTGTTACTAAGAGTAGTAACTGCTATCACAATTGTGAAATGGAGTTATGTTAAAAAAATAGTTGTGAATGCGGAGAAATGGTCTAAAATATGTATGGGTGTCCATAGTAAATTTGACAGAATTACTATGTGATGCAAAATTCGAGGAAAGGAATAGAATTGGTCGATTTTCTAATTTCAAGTAAAGTATCGAGTAGTTGAGATTATTTGTCAATGTAGTTGTGATTGGTCAAACCTTGGTCAAATGGGTCAATGTTGGTCAACTCCTTGTCAAACTAGGAAAGAATAATCGGACGATTATTTTACCGTCGAAACGTTAATATTTATCCAATGAGACATTGACGATAAATATGTCGGAATCTAGGACTCCAGATACCCGAGGAACGGAAGGTTCACGACTCTCGAAGTACGTGAGAAAAAGTATCGGAATCCAGGTAGGAGACTCGGGACTCTCTATTGGCTAGTGATTTTCCATATTTGATTATATACGTGATGCATGATGAAAGTGTATTGTTAGTTCAAATTTGAAATGGTTTTAAGTTAACGTGCATATAAGATTGTTGATGGCGATGTGTGAGAGCGGAAAGGTGGTTGATGACTTCCTTGGGGTTTAGCCACCCCTAAACCTCCGGAGGGTTAGCTACACCGGTTGGACGGTGCGCAATCGCAATGACGATCGGGTTCCGTGTGTGTAGCTAGTGTGTTAAGTTTGGCGCTCTGTGACTGGTAAGGTCAGATGTTGGTTCTACGGAACCAGGCCATCAGGTAAATCGCACGTAGTTTTCTAATCATGTATCGAGTTTTAAGATGAATGATAGTTTAAGTTTGTCGTTCTTACATATATATTCGCTTTGTTTTCACACTGGGCCTAAATCCAAATTGTTACAAAGTTTTAGTTGATTTTCAAACTTAGCCGGAGTAGGTCCCATTGAGCAGCGAGGACGAAAGCTCACCCCTACAACAGTGTATGTGCAGGTACTGTGCACTGGTAACGGGATTGTAGCAGATGGAGCTGGGTCTGCGGAATTTGATAACCCTTTCGGACGGTAATCGAGTTTCTGATGTAGTCTTGATCTTTATTTCTTGGTCCACGCCATTCTGAAACTTGTTGTTGAGTGTTCATGGTGTGGTTAAGTCTATTAGTCCTCGACTATTCGAAAATGACAGGTTCTAGACGAACAAAGTGAATTTTGTAATTTTCAAGAAGCTTTCACCTCAAAAGTATTTCAAAATCTCCGTTATGCGTTTTACAAAAAGTTTATCAACAAAAATGCCTTGCGGTTCTCTAGAATCTAAATCGAGCATTCGGTTTCTGTTTTAGAGTCTCGCGGTACTGTGACGTGCTCAAGCTGGAGAGGTGCAGTTTGGGGCGTTACATTACTCATCCTGAAAAACAACAAGAAATAGGGTTAGTTTCGGAGCGAAAGAGGCTACCACGAAAAACTATTAAATTTCTGAGCGTAGTCGCTTCCAAGAAATTAGGGATTTTCTGAGCGTAGTCGCTTCCAAGAAAATCTGATTCCAAGAATGGTTTTGGATTAGATCGAAACGACGATGTATGTGGTCGATCGTTTTCTTCTCAACAAACTCTAAGTTTGGAGGACTCTACAAGCGCCAAGCTTGGAGTGAGCACGAACCCTCACAGTTCGGCTTTTGGTATCCCCTATGAAGAAGAAAGGGGGGTAGAAGAAGGGATGTTGGAAGTCCCCGAGAAAAAGAAGAAGAAATTGAAAAACTTCAAAAACGGGAACTTTTAGAAAAGTTTACCTTGAAAATTGGCCGGAAAATTTGACCGGAAAAATTACTGTAGATGGCATGAAAAAAGGTCGCCGGAAAAGTGGCCGGAAAACTGGTGGCCGGTGGTGGTGGCCAGAGTTGGGCAGGGGTTGTGCGGAGCTGCTGCAGGCTGTGTAGGGCTGGCAGGCAGATGCTCGGTAGGTGCTGCACAGGAGCTAGGCAGCTGTCGGCAGATGTAGGCACAAGGGTGCGCAAGTCTCGGCAGGTGTCGGCAGGGGGTTTGCGGAGCCCTCGGCAGATGTCGACAGGGGTTGGCATGAGCTATGCGGAGCTCTCGGCAGATGTCTACAGGGGCAGGCACAGGGGTGCGCAGGACTCTCGGCAAATCGCTGCAGCTACTCGGCAGCTGTCAGCAGGTCTCGCAGGGGGAGGCGCAAGGCAGGCACAAGGCAAGGACCGGTTCAGATTTTCTGACGGCCGGTTCAGGTGGATTTCGGTGGTTCCGCCGCCGGTTCTGGGCTCCTTGGGATTAGGGCTTCGATGTGTGGGGCGGTGGTTGCAGGATTTTGAAGGCTACGATATTAGAGTTTCAGGGTTAGGGCTTCATGTTGATAACGTGTTTTAGGGAAACGAGAATTGAGAGGAATTCGCTGTGTATTCTCATTGATAATAGAGACCTCTTTATATAGAAGATTACAATGCATAGAATCTCAGTCATACAAGGAAAGTAATCGTACAATGAATAGGAATCTAGATCCTTCTAAATCAACCCTATTACCACTAGGTCAAGTAACCTAGAGTTTGGGCCAAACACAAATTAGGGTTTACCTGAACAAATGTAACTAATTAACATAAATTTATCAGGGGTTTTTCAAGCCTATTATTTCAAGCTTAATTATGGATTTTCAAAGCCTAGTTTTTATGGTTTATGGTTGCATGCAGGAATTTCAATAGGTTGCAATATTAAAGTTGTTCACGCTCTTCTTTTATTATTTATTTTTGTCTTATATGCCGCTTTACAAACTTATTTAGTTAGTTTACATGAGAGCTTTCTATCCCCCGTTTCATGATCCTTAAGAGAAAGACCTTTGTATCATAGTTTTATTTTTATATAATATGCCAAGAAATTTTGAATGCATTTTCTCTTGATTTTTTCTTTTTTAAAAGCTTTTATAAACAAAGAAAATGAGAAATACGAAATGAGAACTAAAATGGAAATGAATAATTAAAGTACTGTAAATGTGTTTCCATTATTATAAATCTTTGTAGAGAGAAAAAAATATTTTCCTTATTAGTTTGCTGTTTTTAACAGTCTTTTTATATAAGGATACATATGTCATTGAATAATTAAAAATTAAGGGGGGTCTAGTGAGTAGATTAAGAGGTCCCAAAAGAAACTCTCAAAAATAATAATAGTTAATGTTTAAGATTACAAAACCAAATACTTAATATAATAAAGCACCAAACAGCAAGTCCAATGGTACTATAAAATAAACAAAATGAAAAATAATAGTTAATGTTTAACATTACAAAGCCAAATACTTAATATAATAAAGCACCAAACAACAAGTCCAAACTGCTTGAGAAACAGAGCAACCGCGTCCAACGTCAGGTAACTTTTGATTATCTTCATGGCCTAATTGACAAGATGTTAAGAAACGGATGATTAGCCACGTCCATGTATATAAGTGAATATGAACACTGTAGCATGTTTCTCGGTTTCCAGATTTCTACAAATTAACAACAACATTATAAATCTAACATCCAGAAGTAAACCCCCAAATGTTTTGGAAACTAAAAAGAGTTTTCTACATGATGGTAATTCTTTGCATCTAAAATTAAAAATTAAGGAAAAATGTAATTTAAGTTTGTTCATACATATAGTGATATAGCTAGCTGGCCAATTAGAAAGAAGCTAATTAACAGACATATATATATATATATATATATATTGCTGCGGTATCTAGGAGCACGTTGATGCAGCTAAGTTAAACTACAATAACTTATCACCTGTGGTTCTTAATCATGCAGATTCATCCTTCATCAGCTCTTCCAGAAATAACTCGTTCAGGACGGTCTTTTTCTCCACACAAGATTTGAGCAGTGAACGAGTCTACATTTAAACAAAACAGAAAATCAGCATCCATCATAATTAGTTCCAGCACCAAAATAATAGTATAATACCTGCTAAAAGAAACGAAAACAAGCCTGCCAATCTATATATATATATATATATATTCTGCTAAATTTTTTGAGAATGGAACAAAAAATATAAATACAGTTTCTCAAAATAAGAATAAAGCAATAAAAAAGGGCACAAACCATTTCCGAGGTGAGGGTCAATTCCTTTTTCTTCAGCTCACCCCCGTTATATCCCATACCCTTAAGCAAGTCGAAGGTATCAAGATAATCACCCGCGGGCTTCATCTTCATGTCATCAAAAATGAGGAATCTTAAGCTACTTCTTGCAACAATCCCTCTATCATCCCTATTAGCATGATCATAGGGAACCTCCTTGTCCATAGGGTTTCTGCAATTCCCGCAAAGCGTTGCCGGATCCGTTGTGACGTAGTAAGGAATAAGCCGAATCTCAAAAGTACAGTTCCGACATAGAAACAATGGGATGTCCTTGAAATCATCTCCAGCAGGAATCCCGTTCAACAAAGTGAGGACTCTGTTGTGCCATCCCTCATGTGTTGGTTTCAATTCAAAAAACTCACTGTTATTGAATCCAGGTTGAATTATATCACCGTCCAGACTAGCTAAGCTTTTACAAATTTGAGGCATTGCACCTACCTCTAACTTAGAGAGAGAACTAATTGGAAAACCCAAAAAGCCAAATAAGATATCGACCAAGTTGGCTCCTGCCTCCGCCATAACAATCTTGTGTTTCTTGATGTCATAGAGGAAGTGGAGTTTCAAATTGGTTTGATCGGTTTTTTCAACTTGGGGTTCTGACGATTTGGAGGAGGAAGACATGATAGAACAGAAATGGCCGTGGAGTATAATACTAAACGGGAGGGACACAGAGATGGAACGAAACACGGATTCTCTTATAGAGATAGGGAGTAATGGAGTTTTTTTTTTTTGTTGAGGATTGGGAGTAATGGATTATGGTTGGGGAGCAAATAAGTAAAAGTGGCAAAGGACACGTAGGAGAGGAATCCTAGAGCGGTGGGAGATTATAACCACTACTTTATATATATATATATATATTATATATATTATTATTATTAAGAGAACCCACTTTGTTAACTAATGTAGACGTGAAAATACACGAAGACCCCCATATCATATATTATTTTTAATTAATTTCTAATATTTCAAGGGTATTATAGTAAATAATAAAATACTGATAAACAGTTAACAGAAGAAAAAAAAAATTCCCACTAACCCATTTTGTACTTGGATAACTTTCACTACCCTATTATGTAGATAACTTCTTATTGCCCTCATCTACAGATAACTCCCCATATTTCTCTAACTTCAATCATTAAATATTACAAAAAGAAAATTAAAAAAAAAAAAAAAAACTGTTTTACATATGCATAGCATATGTGGGCAAGACTAGTATATATATAGTTTTTGCTTTGCTAGTACCTATTCTCTTGGCATGCACTCCGTGCTTGCTAGTTTACTTTTATAAACAAATTTAAAAATTAAAAATTTCAAGAAAATTAAACAAAAAGAAAAAAAATTTGAAGGCAACAAAATACTACTGATGGTTACAAAACTGAGTTTTTTTCCCTTATTTTTTCTTTGTAATTTCTTGAAAAGAAAATACTGATTTTGTTTATTTACTATTTTAGCCTTGTAATACAATTTTTATTTTTTAAACAATTCAATCAATAAAGGGCATAATAGGAGTTTCAAAAATTTAACCATCATTCCCAACAATTTGCTTTATATAATAGATATACTAATACATCAGAGACAACCGTGATAAGGTTTTGGGAGCAAAAAGTGGAAAGAAGTGGGATATATTTTGTTTATTTTATTTATTTTATTTTATTTTTTTGTTCTAATTCTCGTGATTGGCCTTGGTAATAAAATTGTTTTTCAAATTTTTATTTTTATTTTTTTAGGTTAATTCTGTATTCTTTTTTTTAGAAGAAGAAAAGTTTCCAATTAATAACCAAAGTGATTACAAAATTATTCGAACGACTTGTTGTGGCATCAAAACTACGACACGCATTCCTAACCTGATCATTAGTTACGGGTCTGTCAATATAAATAACATCCATGAGTCAAAAGGACATAACCCTTAACCAAATTTTACGCCCATGCTCGCAGGCTACAATGAATAGTAACTCAATGCAAACTTGAGATGTATCGAGCCGATTTACAGTGCAATATCAACTGTATCAGAGACTAAAGTTAAAACCTCTCAATTTGTACCGCTCGGATCTGAGCTTGTTTAGTCAGTAATTTTTAAGCATAATACTTGTTCTCATAAGTAGGGAAAGGTTTCCATGGTAACATTATCTTCAAGAGGTAGCAACACTGCACAAATTACTTTCTAACGCTTGAAACAAAGTGTTTTCTTGTTCAAAGATGCCTCTCACTCTCTCAGTACGTACCTACAGTCCTACTGTTGGCTTCTCACTGATCGTATCTGATATCCTACTCGGTGCCAATCCTCTTTCAAAAGGCATCTACTTTCAGATGCTATTTTCTTGCAAGTTCCAATTATAATTACTCACAAGTCAGAATCCTGATTCACGCCTAGCCTGATTATGCAGTGTCTATTAATTGCATATATATATATAATATATATTCGCCTGCCCATCTTCTTTTGCAAAGCATCTACTTTCAGATGCTATTCTCTTGCAAGTTCCAGTACGTTAAACCCACATGTCAGAATCCTGAACTAAATCTGAATCATGCCTGCTCAAACAGTCAAATATACACTCTTGCCAATCTTCTTTTACAAAGCATCTACTTTCAGATGCTATTTCTTGTAAGTTCTAATTAATTTCACTCTGAATCATGCATGCGTATTTATTAATTCGATTTAATTTTTGGTAGTAACGGGCTCTGTCTCTTTTTTGCCACCTTTTACAAGTCCAAGAGTTTAGCAGTTTGAGTTCAAGATTAAGAGTTTAGGTTTTGCCACCTATTATTCAATGTTTATACAGAGAGAGAGAGAGAGAGAGATTAGTTCTCCTGAGAATTGCTAAAGCCTAAATGGGACTATGGAAGTGTAAAATTTGATACCTTAGAATTACGTACTCTTTTATTTTTTTTAGTGTGTCAAAAGCCAAAAACAAATGGCATAAAGCCAAGTGTGAAAAAAGCAACAAAATAAAAATGAAGTAAACAATCATGAAGTTTAAAAGATGTAAAAATAACCATGCTACCTTACCATGACTGACAAACCTTAACCAACTCTGATCTCACGATTATATCAATTTTTTTTAACTTTTATACATATATGTATTCTCGAATTAAGTTGATCCAATCATAAACTTGCTTAAGCCACCTTAGCAATTGGTGTTGTTGTTGAATGCATGAATTGATGCACCGCAAAGAGAGAGACCAACTGTCAACTTTGTAACTTTTGTTTGGTCATGAGCTGATCTCGTAATGAATTACAAGGTTAGCTAGGTTACAGTGCGGTCCCGTGAATATGGTCATGGACTCATGGTCCCAAGCTGGTTATTTTGGTGTATAGATCGGTGAGCCTTTCCTACAAATACCGTTCAGACTTCTCTGTTTAGGCAGAGATTTGTATTGCACTTTATTTTTTGAAGTACTTTGTCAGTTTATGGTATTCTTGTTTAAAACTCTCTGTTTCTTTTTTTTTTCTTTTTCTTTTTTTGTAAGTAGATCTGGATATTTCATTGAAATGAAGGTGGAGGATGCTAGAAATCACATTCATATACTTGTAAGCTTAGAAATCAAGCTACAATGGCAGAAACCCTAACCTGATGAAGACGACGAAGCAAAAAGAGAGAGAAAATAGATTGGTATTGATGCTTAGTAATTTTACAGAATGGTAGACACTTACAGAATGCTATTTATACTAATTGACTGAAGCTAATTAAGCTCGAGGATTATTCTAGATTATCATGCAGATGATGCCACGTGGCCACCACAGTACGGTCCGAATTTGATCTTCATGCAAGTTTGCTAGCTGCACACGGTGAAGTCATGCAGAACACCTGAGCTTGAGGAGTTGATCTGCTACACAGTGGTGAGGCTCAAGAGCATTCCTGCAGCACAGGCTGTTAATGAGCTGGCTAGCATCACATGGAAAGCAGGCACATGAACCTGCACTCATGTTGAACTCATTAGCCTCATCGCTAGGCATTGTCTGCAAGGGTTGGGCCCTTGGGCCTGGAGAATATGTGAAGTAAGTGTAGCTTGCTGGGACTTGCTTTCTATTGCGACATTTTTGCTATCATCACCACTCAACACCTTAACAGAAGAGACGGTGTGGCTCACCGGTCACCCAAAAGGAGAGAAAGGATAAAACTAAAGCACCACTAAAATAACACCAGAAACAAAACATGCATTTATAGCATTTTATCAAAAACAAAAAATAACGAACAAACAAAATAAAACCAAACAAAACATTTATAGTAGTCTTACTCGTGCCCTTCTTCTTTTACAAGAAATCTGATCTCAAGTGCTATTTTAGTGATCCGATTACTGCATCTCTCATGGAGTAACAGTCATGCATCGATTAATCGATATGTGATGCGTGTCTTCGTCTTAGCCCTTGAGAGTCTAGCACTATGTTGATCGGTCTAGATTTTCAGCTAGGTGAAAGGACTTTAATTAACAAAACAGTGCACATTGAAAAATACAATGGTAACCAGAATTTTTACAACGACAGTCTGCTGAAAACCAAGGAATCCATTGGCTCCGGTTAAAGTTAATAGTATGCATGCTATATACAATTTATTAATTCATTATTGACGTGTTTAGTGTTCTAAGTGTAGCTTCTATCTAATTTTTTATTTTTTACAAAAGAACATAGTTACAATCGTTAATGAGCATCCTGAACATCCAGGTGCTATAATTAACCTATGAGGACGAAAAGGAAAAATTAATGCAGAATAACCCAAAATTGTCTGGATGGCTTTTCATTTACAAAATTTGGAGCTCACTTCCTGAAAATAGAAAATAAGATTAAGATTATCCTCGTTCGAGAAAAACCGACTATAAAAAGCATGCACATTTTGTGCTCACAATACAGTAGTTAAATGACTCATTGAAGTATGGCTGTAAATAGGCTCGATACAGCTCATGTTCAACTTGTATTCGACACGATTTTAACTCGTTCAACTCATGTTTGTAAGATAAATAAGTCGAGCTTCAGCTCAAAATTAAGCTCGACAAAAAAAGAAGCCGAGCTTGAACAAGGATATGTTCAGCTCGTCTATCTCGTGAGTAGCTCGTATTTTTCATGGGCAGCTTGAGCTTGTTAAAGATCGGCTCATGAAAATGTATAGTATAAATAAAAATATAATTTTTCTAATTTCAAATCTTTAATTCTTTTTATTACCTTCCTTTTCAATTGGAAGAGATTCTGAGTAAGTAAAATATATTACAATAAAGAACAATACAATAAATTTAAATTTGTATTCCTTTTCAAATTTTTTTTTTTAATTTAAAGTTGAATGAGCCAAGCAGAGCCTATTCAAGCTCGAGCTCGTCCAATAAATCGAGCCGAGCCGAGTCTAGCTCGGGCTTAAGAAAAATATTCAAGCCAAGCTGAGTTTGAGCATGGGAAAAAAAATTCAAGCTTTAACCCGACTCGATCTCGATAAAAAGCAAATTAGCCGAACATGCTCAACTTGATATTCGCTCCGACTCGGTCCATTTACACCCCTAATTGAAGCAATAAAAATGATCATGTTAACAAAATAAATAAATAAATAAATAAAAAGACAATAAAAACACATTTTGCATTCATTTTTCCTTTTCGTCTTCAGTGAGTCATTTGACAATCAAAAGATGGGCTTTGAAATTGGGAGCCCAACAAAAACACATTGACCACTCAGATCCAAATAACCCTGACGTGTAGAACATCCAAAGATGGGCCCAAGCCCAAGTAGTAACCAATCTAAGGAACGAATATGATTTTGGCACCCAAAATTATTGGATCAGCGATTCCCGTTGAGCATCCAAAATGATCGGGTCATCCACCGGTGAGTGGTTTTACAGCTTTTGTCCCCAATCTTTGTGGTTTCGAAGCCACCACAATGGACGTTGGGAGGACAACCTCATCAAAGAGATAATTATACATCAAGGTTACAAGCACAAATATGCAATAAGTGGTAATTGCGTTCCTAATAGGATAAAATAACTAAATTCCTAATAAATAAAAAATGACTCAGTCCAACAACATCCTTTTAAATAGTCCCTTTCAATTCTTAAAGTGAGAATAAAAAGATTCTCTTGTTTGGTTCACAGAAATGAAACTAATTTCACATTTCTAATAAAAAAAAATTGACTGAGTCCAACAACATCCTTTTAAATAGTCCCTTTCAATTCTTAAAGTGAGAATCTTTTCAAAGTTTCTCTTGTTTGGTTCACAAAAATGAAAGTAATTCTTGTGTTTTTTTTCCATAAAAGGAAAACTAAATTTCTCACGAACTTTCTTTTTCAAATATTTGTTCACATAAGGAAAAACGAAATTTCCGCATACCTAAAAAAATGCTCTCTCCAAACCCTAGACTCCTCTTTCTTGGGTTAGCCAATGGCGGGCGATGCGGCTTCCTCTCTAAGGGGAGTTCTTCTCTCCACAACTCCACGTTTCATGGCCTTTCAGCCCTCCAACGCCATCTCTTTTCGACAAACTCCCAACCATATCAATCTCTCCAACAGATTGAATCGATCGACCAAGATCTCCCATTTTCTCAAGAGGAATCTCAAAGGAAAACCGAACTCCGGTGTTGGGGTGGTATGGCCTTCCAGCGTCTGATTGCTGGGAAGGATATTCAGGTCGAGCCCAACCACGACTAGGGCGGCTCAATGATGATTGGTCGAAATTGTGGTTACTGAACAAATCTGAGGAGCTGTTAGTAGTGAGAGTGCAATGGGTTCCGGGACACCATGCTCACCGATGCGCAGTGGTCAGATCTGTGGCGAAGTCGCTAAGGAACGTGACGATGGCTTTCACGTCAGCGACGACGGGGCGAAGCTATCAAAACACAGTGGCTTGGGCTTTGCATTTGAGGGTTCGAAATCAGGCCGGTCGGCAGCCGTACGTACGGCAGTGATCGTGATTAGTGCAGGAGAAGGATGGTGACTTTTGGGTTGGGTGCCCACATCATTTTCACGGACCTATGTGTGGTCCACATCTATTGGGTGGCCCAACTCATATCCGAGACCCAAATCAGCTGGAAAACTTTTGGTGGCCAAATTATTTTTTGATACTTCTTGTATTTGGGCCTTTTTGTGGACCAAATTGATGGACTCTAATTCTTTAGGGTTTGGTATTTGAGATCCCAGAGGTTTAATTCCAACTACATTCTGGTTTGTCACATGTGGTACTAGCGAATCTTCTGGAGTAGTACTGAAAGAGGATTCAAGCTATTTTGTAATGGCGGAGCATGGAGTGTTCAATGAATGGACCTATTTCTATGTACCACTGTAGGTACTATCACATCTTCTTGTTCTGTCTGTATATGGCAGTGGAAGGGTATGTAAAGGTCATTCTGGCTTGAGGCTAGCATAAGTTTCTCTTGTTTGGATGACGCTCCAAAAAGTGCTCTCGATGTGTTACGATATAATTGAAATCAACTCTATTGAGTTCTAATCTATAAAGTTATTTCCTTAATTCAAAAAATATATATATACAGATCCTATCCAAAGTGAGGCCTCACTCTGAAATTAACATGTGAGGTTGGAGTTTAGGGCCATTTTTCGGTCTCATATCCACATCTCGACCATTCAGTTTTTAAGTACTAATGTATAGATCTTCTTTGCAAGGTTTTAACAAAATTGATAATCTTTAAGGTATCTAACTCACTTAAATCAATGAACGAACTAAATCTGTCTACTATGAACCGTACTAGGTTTAAGGCTGTTATCAATGCCTTAATGGCCATCAATTTGGCTGGAATTTTGAAGAGATGATTTGTACATTAGTACTTAAAAACTGAATGGTTGAGATGTAGATATGAGATCGAAAAGTGACCATAAACTCCAAGCTCACAAATTAATTTCAGAGTGAGGCCTCACTTTTGGATAGGATCTGTATATATATATATATATATAGGCCGGTTCTGAAACGGACGTCCTCACTAGTGGCGTTCCAGGCGGTGACGGCGGCCGGAGGCATCCAAGACGGTTCTGGGCAGCTATCGAGGTCGGGGTTGCAGGTTTTTGGGTAGCGCTGCTACCACGTCGCTGGTGGACCTGTAAATGGACTGGATTTTGATCCGGACCCGCTCCAGATCAGTGACTATTGGACCGGTTTGGATCAAAAGTTTTGATCCGTTAATGATCCGAATCCGTTAACCCGTTTATTTAACGGATCAAATACGGATCTAGGTCGATCCGATCCGTTAATGATCCGACCCGTTTTTGTAATAATAAAATATATAATTTTTATTAATATATTATTATTTTTTCAAAATATAAAATATAAAATATGAAGAATTTCTAATACAATTTTTTAGCAGAAATCTAAGGGACAATCTATCACCCAAGATTCCAAGAAGCATTAAGAATTTTGATAAATTAATTCTACTTTTGGTGATACATTTAATGTTGTTTTAATATTTTATTAATATCTTATGAGGTATCATGATATAAATTTAATATTACTATTTAAAATTTTAAAATATTTGAAATTATAACGGGTTGGATTAGCAGATCGGGTCTCCGTTAACCCGGTGGATATAGATTTGGATCGAGCTGTCAACGATCCGCCGGGTTAACGGAGCGGGTTTGGATCGAATTTTTTTTTAAGTAAACGGATTTGGAATTAGGTCGATCCGATCCAAATCCGGTCCATTTACAGGTCTAGTCGCTGGCGACTCCACCGACTGCAGACCGGTCCGTCCGACCCCTGCCCTCCGTTCGGCAAGCCCGGCCACTCCGTCGCTCCCTGAGCCGAGCTGCAGCGTCGACGTCCGCACTTTAGCAACAATGCCGACGTCCTCTTTAGAACCGCTCCGTGTGTGTGTGTGTGTGTGTGTGTGTGTGTGTGTGTGTGTGTGTGTGTGTATTTCTTAACATAAGAAAAGTCATCTGAATTTTTTTTTTAAAAGTATGTAATAAAATAATGAAAAGAGTAATAAATACAAAATATAAGGAGGGAAAATGAATCATTGGATCTGTGGAATAACTTCCCCATATTTTCCCTTCCTTCTTGAAAATATTTTATTTCCTTTTGCATTCCAAACACA